>JAODUP010001072.1:102500-114160 GCA_025642065.1 Paralvinella palmiformis
GTTCAGCTTCCAACAGACCAGGATAACATAGTGATATATATGACATCATTTATTGTCAACATCAACTAATAACAGCCAGTTATAGTGTGCTACCTATTACGTCATGTATCATTTAAATATTGCTATTGCGCTGTGATAAATAGTACTTCAGTTATAATTTAGTGATACTAAAAATCCACTTTGTTATTATTTTTGTATCATATACATGTATTTATATCTGCATGTATGTATGTAAGTATGTATGTATGGTATGTATGTGTTTGATGATAATTATGCAGTAGGTGACACGAGGAGATATATTTAGTGTAGGTCATTAAATTTCAGAGTGTTACCCACCCATACCATAATGACCTACCGATACCACAATGACTTACCAATGACTTACCTATGCCATGATGACCAACTAATACCACAAATACCCACCCATACCATAATGAATTACTAATACTACAGTGATCCGCCCATACCATAATGACCTATTAATACCTCAAAGCCACCTCCATGCCACTATGACCTACCAATACCATTTTGATTTATCGATGACTTACCTATCCCATAATGACATAATAATACCACAATGACCCACCCATCCTATAATGACTTACTAATGCCACAATGACCCACCCATATCATAATGACTTAGCAATATCCCAATGACTCCCTATGCCATTATGACATGCCAATACCACAATGACGTATCAATGACTTACCAATGCCATAATGATATAACAATTCTACAATGACCCACCCATACGATAAAGACCTACTAATACCACAATGGCCCACCTATAACATGATGAACTACTAATGCCACAATGACCCTGCAATATCGTGCTCACCTTTAGCATAATAATCTAGTAACGCCACAATGACCCACCCAACCATAATGACCTACTACTAACATAATGAAGCATCCATCCAATTATGAAATACCAATAACACAATGACCCTCAAATACCATAATGACTTACCAATACCACATTGACTACCCCTATGGCATAATAACTTACTAATACCATAATGATTCACCCATCCGTACCATAATGACCTACTAATAATATAATGACTCACCCATGGCATTATGACCTACCAATACCACAATGACCCACCCGTATTATAATGACGTACCAATACCACAATGACTTACCAATGACTTACCTATGCCATAATGAGCTACTAATGCTGAACAGACTCACCCATGCCATTATAGCTTAACAATACCACAATGACCCTTCCATACCAGAATGACTTACCAATACCATAATGACCAACTAATATCACAACGACCTACCAATGCCATAATGACCTATAAAATATCCTATACCAATACCATAATGAACTACCAATGTCACATACCTATACCAAGGTGGCCTGTAATGACATATCCAACCCACGATGACTCTTCCTTTGCGGGATCGATTAATCCTTATCACATTGATCAATCCTTATCACAGTGATCGACCTTTATCACACTGATACACCCTTACCACACCGATATACCCTTACCACACTGATCCACCCTTACAACAACTGTATACCCTTACCAAACTAATCCATCCATAACAGAATGATCCACCATTACCTCCATCAACTACACATATAACACTGTTCCATCTTTAACTAAATGATCCATCTTTAACTAAATGATCCATCTTTAACTAAATGATCCATCTTTAACTAAATGATCCATCTTTAACTAACTGATCCATCTTTAACTAAATGATCCATCTTTAACTAAATGATCCATCTTTAACTAAATGATCCATCTTTTCCACATTATTTCAAATATATCACAATGATCTGTCCTGAAATAATATCACGTAAGCCATGTCCTCAAATATGCCCTTCTCGTCTATGGGTCCAGGTCTTTTGCCCCTCGGTCTTTTGCCCTTTGGTCTTTTGCCCCTCGGTCTTTTGCCCTTCAGTCTTTTGCCCCATTAATAATTGGTCACCTGGTCTTCTGCCCTTCAGTCTTTTGCCCCATCAATAATTGGTCACCTGGTCTTTTGCCCTTCAGTCTTTTGCCCCATTAATAATTGGTCACCTGGTCTTTTGCCCTTCAGTCTTTTGCCCCATCAATAATTGGTCACCTGGTCTTTTGCCCCTCGGTCTTTTGCCCCATCAATAATTGGTCACCTGGTCTTTTGCCCTTCAGTCTTTTGCCCCATCAATAATTGGTCACCTGTCTTATATAGTTAAATGTCATTCAAAACATATCTGTTATTTATAATGTTTATTCCTACTCAGCTGATCTACTCATGTTCAAGAAACAACATAATGATATGTTTAAAAAATATATATATATGTGTCTGTGTGACGTTCGGACCAGTTTATTTTGTGCCTCATTATTGGCTCACATTGGTATACAGCTATTTAGCTGCAATCCGTCATCCGACAATCTACATGATTATACTCTGTTATAGAATATAACCTCTAAATATACGTATATGTAAATTGGAAATAAATGTATATCACGTTAGACTAAGACGAAACATATTTTGTTAGATTCTTGAACCTCACCTGTTGATAATACCCTTCCTAGTGATACATAGAACGTCTTCTTTAGCCATTCTCCCTGTATCACTCTTTATTGATACTTAAAATGTATCTTTTTAATTAAACAAAACTAATACCATAACGTGTTTAGGGTGAAATTGAAATTATTAATTATGTATCTAGCAGCCGGAATATAAAGCGATTGTTCTTGCCTTTTTTTATATTTCATAATTTAAAACTAATATACCGTACTCACTTCACTAAATAATGTTATTGTGTTATAATTTTAACGTTTGACATTTCACTGAGTAAATAATATTATTACATTTTAAAGCTTAACATGTGTCTACTTTATTGGAAAATTTGATAATAATATTTAAGCATTACATTTTATGTTTACGCATATGTTTAAATATTGCACTCCTGTAAAATGAAATTTCACAAACGCACACGCACGGTCATGCACACACGTACACGCGCGCACATGGTATTTAATATTGTGTTTTAAATGACCACAATAATAATTTCACAAGAAATATAAGATAATTTAATTTCTCTCTATAATAATAAAAACACACAACCATAATCTGATACAATAATTAATGACTGAATATCGATTGATCTATTAAAATATTATATCAAACTAATATACCTTATTCACCATTTGTGTTTATTAATCGTTTATTGAACGTCAGATTTAAATACCACAATCATAGATAAAATAATGATCGATAGTTTCGATTTGTACGATAAATATGTAATAACTATTACAACTATGACGTAAATATAATTACTAAATATTAGCATCAAAATATTGTACCATAAAACCAACAGACTTTAACCAACAGACAACCAAATTTAAATAAACCTTTTTATTTATTTATTTATTTATTTTTCATTTTATTATCATAAATATGACAATAATTATATGTAGCCGTTTTTTTTTTTTAAATTCATTTATTTAAGAATACAACCGAAATATTAATTGTGAATTTTAATTAAGTCATTAATAAGGTGAAGGTCGAGCCCTCTTTCAACGGATTACAGAATTCCTTACACATCTTATCATATGACATAATAAATTATGTAAAATAAAAGATTATATCATAAAAGTATAGTTATCTTTTTGCATGTCGCTTAACAGATGTGTCGTAAATTATTTATATTTACGTCAATATGTGCCGATATTACATTATATTATATTATATTATATTATATTATATTATAATTTATCAAAATAAGCATTTATTCCGATTTTGTGACATCAGTAGTAATAGTAGTAGTAGGAGCAGTAGTTGTTGTTGTTGTAATTGTTGTTTTCATAGTAGTATTAGTAATAGTAATAGTAGTAATATTAGTAGTAGTAGTAGTTGTAGTAATAGTAGTAGTGGTGGTAGTAGTAGTGGTAGTAGTAGTAGTAGTAGTGGTAGTGGTAGTGGTAGTAGTAGTAGTGAGACTAATATTTACTAATACTCTACATTATCCTTATAACTTTATATATATCCCACATCCTACAACTCTTCCTCCATGAACGTTTAATAATCTTCTCCTCCTTTCCTTCCTTTTCTCTGTCATACATCTCCATTATAATACGTTCGAAAAGATATTTTACTGAAACTTTCAAAAATTTTAATATCAATTATTACTCATCACTTATCACATGTCCTTTACCAGATGTCACTTATCATATGTCATTTATCCTTTGTCAGCTATCATATGTCACATATGACATGTAACTGATCACATGTCACTTATCTATCAGATGTCACTTATCACATAGCACTTATTACATATTACATGACCATTTCCCCAGATGTGACCACTGCCGAGGCTAACCGGCTCAATTCAACGTGACATTTATAACATGTCACTTATCTTTTGTCACTTTGTCACTTCTGTTTCTTTTTCGACGGTCTACCTGTCAACATCCATGTCATTGTTGTAAAAACAAACTGTAATATATTAAATTATGTTATATAATAATATTATGACACTGTCCCTTAATATGCAGTACATCAAACTAAAACTACCACCGGGGGGGGAGAGGGGGGGTTCTGTAACTTCCTTCACTTCCTTTACTTTTTAAAGTAAAAACTTCAAATTTTATTAAACGTTTTGAAAGAAAAACCAAGTTTAAAAATGATGATAATAGACCAATAAAGATAAGGGGGTGTCACTTCGTTTCACTTTCATATATCGCTATGTCACCGGCTAAAATATTATAATTTAAAATTGAAATTATTGATGAACAAACAAAATGAACTAAGGTACGGATACCATTTTATTCGATTCATTATATATATATATATATATATATATATATATATATATATGTGTGTGTGTGTGTGTGTGTGTGTGTGTGTGTGTGTGTGTGTGTGTGTGTGTGTGTGTGTGTGTGTGTGTGTGTGTGTGTGTGTCTGTGTGTGTGTGTGTGTGTTTAATTAATAACAATTTGAGTAATTTGTTTAATAGTATTTTTTATACTTCACTGACCTTATGGTAATATTAATAATAATAATAATAAATATTTTATTTAGACTAAGAGAGGCCTACAAAATAAGTACACGTGTCCTTATTTTGAAAGAGCGTCTTTGGGTATGGCAAGGAACATATTTTGAATAAAACCGGTTTTTTTCTGATAAGTTTGTAACAATTTAGGTGTTCGTTTCTGCACTGTGATTGCCTTCCACGTCATCAAGTTTTGTTTGTTTTTGTGTAGAGGAAGGAGTGCAGGTAAACATGGAAGTGCATTCTATCCCATGATGCAATTTTAAAATCAGTGGCTCCGTCGCCAGGAAGAATATCGTATAAAATATAAATAAATAAAACTACTAAATTCTGAATGTGTACTGGGTTAATTCAACACTTTAAAAACCCATTAAACCCACGTGACCATTAGATCACACTCACCGACACTGGAACGAGTAACAACGAACCGGGTCATAAGTCAAAGGTCAAAAAGTAAACGTCAGGCGCCTTCTGATTGGACAGAAATGTGGGCGTATTCCATAATGACATCTGGCTGTGGGATGGGACTACAGACAACTTAGTGCTACTGACTGTGCTTTCTTGGCTCGGTAATAGATACAGAATGATATTTATTGTGTCTGATGAGTAACAGGCAAGATGAGGCCAGCTGATTCAGGGAGTCTAGACGTAAAACTTAGTCATTCTTGGAAAAGTGATGTCCTTTGTAAGACATCCGAAATGGCCAATTATTGAAAAGTGACAGATGTTAAACATATCAGATTACTGAGGGTGTGGGTTGGAGCGAACGTGTTTTTGCTTTTAAATATAATACAACACGTGCTATGTTATCGCTGTTACATCACCAGTTGCTTATATGGATGTAATACTTAATGTGCTATGATAAGTTACCTAGTGACAATATTCCACCTCATGAACATGACACTGTATGTCCATTTTCCTCAAATTCCAACAGAAGAAGATTCTATTATTTACTTGTCGCCATTATTCTATCACAATAACGTGCTAGGATGTGCTACATACTGCATCGTGTTATCAAATATAATTATTATCCAACGAGCTAGCACGATACACATATTTAATAAACATATTGTGTCTATCTTATGTTAGACAATACGTTACTAATTATGTTTATCATTAGTGTTACACGTGTTATACTCTTTCATGTGTTACACTTATTACAAGAGTCATGCATATTCCAGATATTGTTGTTATATTGTTGTTGTTGTTGTTGTTGTTATTGTTGTTGTCTTCGTCGTCAGCGTCATAGAAAATTAGATTATTTAGATACTAAAGGATATTAAAGGGTTTTTGATAACATAACCACACTAAAAATGATGTAAACAAAATGTTATATATATATATATATATATATATATATATATATATATATATATATATATATATATATATATATATATACATATATATATATATATATATATATATATATATATATATATTATACGATTAATATCTACACCACGTGAACCATCCACATGTCAACAAATATCACTTGTTATTGTTCACGATGAGAAGGGTAAACATAGAGTACATTCAATCCCGTGATGCAGTAGTACAAACATTGCATCATGCCGTGAAATGAATATCATATCCAAAAAATTAAACAAAACAATCAAAAACTTACACCGTCTCGTCTCTGTTTGAAATATATCTACAAACATTCTGTAGAATTTGTTTTACCATCTCGAGAATTAGCAATTACTACCACGTGACCATTGGATGGCAGGTCGTTGACCCCAGAATACATGAGAGCAAAATCAGGCCATAAATTATGGGTCAAGAGGATGACGTAAGGAGTGCTCTGATTGGGCAGAATTTGGGGGCGTGTTCATCAAGTGTCTTACAAACAAAGAAAGTGACGTCTGTTGGCGGGGGAGGAGCGGGGGGGGGAGGTGAAGTGCATGAAGATGCCATAAGGATGAACAATGGCTTTTCGTTCTTCTCCTAGACAGGTCTGTCTAGGGTACGGCGACCCGAACGTCCTGGATCCAGACCAAATACTACACTTGATTATTCAAATTATAAAACACACACACTCTCTTGAATTTGTGTGTATGTGAGTACGTGAGTGAGTGAGTAAGTGCGTGTGTGTGTGTGTGCGTGTGTGTGTGTATGTATGTATGTATGTATGTATGTATGTATGTATGTATGTATGTATGTATGTATGTATGTATGTATGTATGTATGTATGTATGAGTATAGGAATATCGAGTCATTAAATCTAATGGAAACTCCAGGTGTAATGGTAAATATTATTATTTTTCCAAGTAACCTTCATATTAACCTCTAACATCATACATTCACATGATACATCATTTGATGATGTTTTATCAAACTAAAATATTATAATTTTGTTGTCACTGTGTGTGGGATCTTGAATTATTCTAGGAACAGAGATATTCAAGGGAGTAGATCGGGATAATTGTGATAATAAACTGGGTAATATATACCGATATAATTGGGTAATATATACCGATATAATTGGGTAATATATACAGATTAAGATGGGTAATATATACCGATATAACTGCGTAATATATATAGATTAAACTGGGTAATATATACCGATATAATTGTATAATATATACCGATATAATTGGGTAATATATACAGATTAAGGTGAGTAATATATAACGATAAATTTAGGTAAAATATATACAGATTAAAATGGGTAATATATACCGATATAATTGGGTATTATAAACCAATTAAGAGGGATAATATATAATGATATAACTACGTAATATATATATATATATATATATATATATAGATTAAACTGTGTAATATATACCGATATAATTGTAATGATTACATATACTAATCTGGGTAATATAAACAGTTTAAAATGGTATATATATACCCATATAATTTGGTAATATATACCAATACTACTGGGTAGCGCTGCCAGCTGGATATCATTATCCAATTCAATTATTTCATCCTTTAAAAAGGTTCTATATTGTTAGGTTATATATATATATATATATATATATATATATATATATATATATATATATATATATATATATATATAGGTGTTATATTTAGACGATGACTATAGTTAATGATCTATCAATACTTCAATCACCAATTAATATCATAATCATCTATACATACCATGGTGACCTCTAGTGACCTATCCATACAGTAATGACCTTCATATACGACAATGACCTACCTATATAACAACGTAAGGTTACATATCCACCAATATCCCCACCACCAATCTTACCAATACGTTACCCGTCCTCAGTGACATATCTGTAGAACATAGTAAGGTAAGAAATTCCTCTAAAGAACCCTCATCCTAGAATTGGCCATAAGTATTTTGGCCATAAGTATTTTGGCCATCAGTATTTTGGCCATCGGTATTTTGGCCATAAGTATTTTGGCCATAAGTATTTTGGCCATAAGTATTTTGGCCATAAGTATTTTGGCCATCAGTATTTTGGCCATAAGTATTTTGGCCATAAGTATTTTGGCCATAAGTATTTTGGCCATAAGTATTTTGGCCATCAGTATTTTGGCCATAAGTATTTTGGCCATAAGTATTTTGGCCATAAGTATTTTTGCCATAAGTATTTTGGCCATAAGTCGCCTGTCCACATTAAAGATGTATTAAGTCAGAACATATTTTCTAAGGTTATTGAACTTCATCTGTTTACATTAAGCCACTAATTATTATAATATATTTTGGTAACTGTCACTCACTCTGTATATACAGTCAGTAAAAAGTTATTTCTTTATGCCTTCATGGTGAAAATACAAATAAACATTTAATAAGTAATTAATGTAATTCTCGTAATGTTTTGAATAATATTAATTTGTATCTACCTCTTATTTATTTAAATAAAATAATTTTGATATTTCACAATTCAAATATTGGCTAAATAATTAAATAAACAACATTATAGCGTTCGGTCACATTTAAATATTATTATTATTATTATATATATATATATATATTTATATATATATATATATATATATATATATATAATATATATATATATAATTATTAATCATTACACAGTTGGGAATAGCCTTAAATGTTGTGTTTTTATACATTATAAAGGCATATAAAGGCAGACGAGGGGATACACACACACAAACTAACATACGCATAATATCTATCCTATTCCAATATCCTTTTAATTAATTAATATTATAATCCAATACTTAAGAGATGTATATCTCATATATTGATAATAGACTGCGGGAATTTGTTTTATAAACGAAGAGCTGTTTATAATTAAGGCACACACTGAATATCTAACAGTGAAAACACCAATATTAATACTATATATATTAAATAACTGTAAATTCTTCGTAATTAGATTTAGCTGCGACAGTCTTATAACATAATATTCAAGAAATATAAATTAATATTTAAAACCTATTATATCAAAATAATGTGCCGTACTCACCTTCTGTGTTTATTAATTGTTTACAGAACACTGGAGCCAACAAGTAACACTTTCATATAATATTTACTGGTTCATAGTTTCGACTTTTTGTCGTCATAATAAATGTGTATATTATTACCTGATAATGAAGAAAATGTGGTGTACCTCTAATTATCAAATATTATAACTAGTAATTATGTAATTAACCGATAGGCGAAGAGTCGACGTTAGAATGTCATACTGTCATAAAGAATACACTAAATCTTATTATATTAAGTGTTTTAGATGTTTATTTAATTTGTGTTGATGTGTTCCTGTTTTGTTGTTTTCTTCCCCGAGGGATCATTTATAAAACCATCTGTTTTAACCAGATATCAAAGAATATAGTCGATATATTGATTACTAACATACAGATTAGATGATTGATAAGGTGAAGGTCATGGATATTTCCCGTAGTGTACGGAATTCCTAATGGTACATGTAGTTTAGAAAATTATGTAGAGTGAAAAGTAGTGATTAATAATAATATATGATTATGTTTATTCCATGTCATGTAAGAGATATTATTGAAATTATTACAATTTATGACATGTGTCAATAGTAGTAGTAGTAGTAGTAGTAGTAGTAGTAATAGTAGTAGTAGTAATAGTAGTAAAGGTAGTAGTAGTAGTAGTAATAGTAGTAGTAATAGTAGTAGTAGTAGTAGCAGTAGTAGTAGTAGTAGTAGTAGTAGTAGTAGTAGTAGTAGTAGTAGCAGCAATTGCAGCAGTAGTTACAGCAGCAGCAGCAGCAGTAGTAGTGGTAGTAGTAGTAGTAGTAGTAGTAGTAGTAATAGTAGTAGTAGTAATAGTAGTAAAGGTAGTAGTAGTAGTGATAGTAGTAGTAGTAGTAGTAGTAGTAGCAGCAGTAGTTGCAGCAGTAGTAGTTGTTGTAGTAGTAGTAGTAGTAGTAGTAGTAGTAGTAATAATAGTAATAGTAGTAGCAGTAGTAGTAGTAGTAGTAGTAGTAGTAGAGATGTAGTCATCTATACTGTCATATATTAACCTTGACCTTAGAACCTTTTATTAAACCCAAATCTCTCTACACCTTCTACATACACTCTAATAGTCCCCCCCCCCCCTTCCTCTTATTTATCATAACGAATTATTTATTTAAAACAATTCGCAAAATTCAAATGACACTTATCATTTGTCAATTGTTACTTCTTATTTGTCACTTGTCACGTGACGTATGCAATCATTGATCATTTAACATTCGTCACTTGTTTTTTGTCACTTATAACATTTGACTTGTCACTGTTTATTTATTCTTCTTTTCACACATTCAACAAATCAAGAAAGATGGCGTCATTGTAAACAAAAGTCGACGTCTTTTACTGAAGAATGTAACATCCCACAGTCATAAGTAACAGATAAAGGAAACTTTCGTCTGTATATGTTAGTTTTTTCTTCAGCTTCCTAAACAGTGGATTATTCCATACATTTACACACACATACACAGGCAAGCACGCACAGGCACACGCACACACGCACACACACACACACACTTAATATCATTATATAATAATATGATATATAATTTATAATTACCAATATGACAAACTAAAAAACAAAGTCCGAGAGGGGCTGCGTTCCTGAAGCACCTGCACTTCGTTTAATGTTTAAAGTAAACATTTACTCTTTGATCTTTTATGCAAAACGTTTATAAATAAACAAATAAACCGGAAAAAAACATATGTCTATAAAATAGGATAGTAGATGAATAAAAATTACATACATATAAACACGCACGTGCACGCGCGTGTTTATATGTGTATGATCATGGGTGTGTGGTTTTGTGCGGGGGTGGTTTTGGTGTAACAAATAAGTCGAACAGATTATTTAGAAAGAAAGTTTTATTATTGTTTTAACAGTTCATGTATACTCTATTACAGACCTCCAAATATGGACACGTTTTATTAAACATGAGGTACATTTTATTCCAATATGCAGGCTGTGCCCAGTAATCGACAGCCTCGGGTCAATCCTCAAACTACAAAAAGTGAAGTATTCCAAGATGAAATTTGATAAAAACTTGATCCGTGAACAAATATAATTTTGTAATAAAATAAATAGATAAAACCACTAGACACTTATTATGTCCTGGATGCTGCAACACGTTAGATACACAATGGTAGCGTTGTATTATTTTCATTGAGCAAGTCTGCTTTTCGAGAACGAACCCATTAAAACCACGTGACCAGTA
>JAODUP010001073.1:0-70000 GCA_025642065.1 Paralvinella palmiformis
ACATCTTCTCTTTCGTGTGCCTCTCCCGAATTGTATACCTATTACAAAGATGTCGGTGAACGACGAGTACGTTTGTCATCAGCGTAGCGGTTTCTTGGAGAGTTCTTACTGCTTTACCTGCTCTGTCAGGTGGTAAATGATATATACTATCACAGAGCATATAATCTCCTTTTCTACTCAGGTTTTCCAGTTTCGGGTTCACACTGTTTAGTAGCACACATTGACATGTATTGTTTTTGATTCCTTGACCTAGTTATGGTGTTTGCTGCTGATAATGGCTCTAGTCTCTTCAATGTAATCGGAATTTTCTGGCACAGTGGAACTTGAGAGTTATTTGAGATGGCGTTTCATCGGATTACCAGAACTGAAAGCTATCCAGGAAGAGATTACTTACAGGAAATATATACTGGCATATGATAAGTGAAACATGCACAACGCAAAGACCTACATACATTGCGCCGCAAACTCGCGAAAATGCCCATAATATTCATATTTTGAACATACCAGGGCATACCGGTTAGGAACCAAGGATGACAATATAAGCCTCTTCGGCCACATGGGTAGAGCGTATTTATTTATAGTTATGGTCATTCTGTACGGGAGTTCGCAGGTTCATGCTTCAGCCGTGGCTCTATAATCGGAGGAGTTTTTCATCCAGCCAGGCAACTGGCAAGGTTTTCTCCACCGAACATGTCATAAATGTATTTAGATTTAGTTTCCGTGGGGAAGCTATAAATTACAGACCATATGCATCTCCCTCATTTTAAGATAAGTTTGTATCTTCCCTCTCCCCCTTAATTAGGGCGTTTTCCAAATAAAATAAGTGCAATCACAGAACTTTAAATAATGATTATCATATGACAATGGCGAGGTTAACATTGTAAGCTGAAGTGAACTTTATAAACTAAAATATCAAATCCGCTAAAGTAAATATCTTAGATCAGATTGTTTTTATCAGGATCGACAATCAAAGGTTCCTGAAGTGTATTTATAATCTGACTCAGACTCCATCCACAACAAATGAATATAAGTTGTAATTAATTCGTACTACTTTGATATTATGTTAAGTATTTTCATTAAAGATAAAAAAATAACAACTTTCGGAACATGAAAGCAAACGAAGTTCTTGCTGTGATGCTTTAGTAACCGAACAGTGATCCATAAACCAAGGGAGTGTTGAGAAACTATTTAGATGATAGGGAATCGATGTTTCTCGGACGTACGTGATTAATGAGTAGAGGGTTGAAATTATAATTATTTCGTATCTACAAAATTGCCTGGCCCACGCCACGGAGTATTTAACTAAGTACAGGTTAACGCGGTGAGTTGAATGATAGTACGAAGGATATGTTTGATGAGTACACATAATACACAACTGATAGCTTTAACATTGGTCTTGTTGTAATCTCTCTCTCTCTCTCTCTCTCTCTCTCTCTCTCTCTCTCTCTCTCTCTCTCTCTCTCTCTCTCTCTCTCCAAAAAAAACAGTTTCGTGCGATGTCTGGGACGTGTACCAAAGATGTCTTGGTGGATAAGCTCCAGACCTAGTACGAGGCTGCTGAGCAATATGTGTCAAGGTGGTATTGTTGGATTATCGCAAGACCTTCGATTTCATCGGTCATAATATTCTACTTAGGAGTTTAATTTTTTAACCTCGGTGCTGTTCATAAATGGGAGAAGCGAGAGGCGTCTTCCTATGGATACATATCCCACAAAGACAGTTATTAGTCGGGTTCGATCTCACAACCTGGATGTTACGAAATATTTATGAAAAGTTCTTCTTTCTCCCAAAACGTTTTTGAAAAATGTAATATCCTGAAACGACATATTCATAGTACGACACTATTCGACGTATTAATATTTCAACATTACACTATAGACATGATGATTTATGTAAGAAATATAAATCAAACGATTTGTTCACGTAAACTTTACGTGAACAAATCGTTTACAGTGTAAAGTGTATTAGAATATGAAATGCATAATAAAGCAGTTATCGTAATTCATATCAATCTTCGGGAATTACAGGAATATCCATTGAAAACCAGTTTATACAAAGACACCTCGATTACAAGTAATACAAAACGATATTTAAAAAAAACAATCGTTCAAGGACATCCAGATATATGGACTATTATAATACCTTTCAGGTGTACAGACTCTTAATTTAGTGATTAGAATATTGCATATAAATAAATAAACTAGTGCTATTGAGTGATCTATATCCTTAGCATTGGAACTGATAATACATGGAAAAATTACCGACGCTCTTCCGTAGCATGAAACATCCCATAGAGACAGCCAACCCTGAACTTTGTTCCCAAGAATTGGAGGTCAATAGTACGATGGGCAGTAGACTGCATCACGAAACCGTCCTCTGAGTTTGACTAAAATGCTAACGCCTAGCATCCTTATTTTAGACTGCAATCGTTCATTTCCTTCAATTCAGTTATAGCATCTGTTGACAAAGAACAAAGGTCCACGTTGTAGCATAATTGGTTAAGTAATACTTCAATTATTAACAAGTTGTGAACTCTAAAATAAGACGTTGTTTTCTGTTTTATGCGACATCCTCTAGAAGCCAGCAGAAGACGAAGATCAGAGCTAATGGCACACATTGTCCCGAAAACGATCGGTCAAGTTTTCTATTTGTGGCAGAAAACAAAATATAATCGATGCGCGATCGATCTACTGCCAAGTTTGAATTATCGATAAATGTCAAGTACCGTGTTATTCGAAATTTATCGGTTTATTCCACGCGTTGTTTATCCAAAGCGGTGAACTCTAAATACATATTGCTGTCACAAATGTCAAATAGGCTTATTTCGGATTACTTTATGGCAGTTTTATGTTTCACAATCATATAAAAGGCTTCACTGTTATTTTTTACCAATAAATTATGGACGGCCATCGTTGGCTTCTGTCAACCTTAACACTGGTTATCTTCGTTTCTATCCTTTTCTGGATCGGCGAGATAGACACGCTGATAAAAACCGGATCAAAGGCTCTATTCAGCGCGCATTTGTTGTCTTTTGGTAATAGTAGTGTCGGGAACAATACCGAGAATGTGTATTTAAACGCCAGTCGGCGTGTCGCGGTCGATAATCTCACGGAGGTGGGAACTACTTCGGACGTCGTGACATCTGATAGGAATGGGAGCGTTTCATCGGAAGAGGGGAACTATTATCTGACCGCTTCGTTTAGGGGAAGACTGGGCAATCAAATGTTCCAATACGCCGTTCTATTCGCCACTGCTCGAGCGAACCACGCCTGGATTCCGCTGTTAAAGAAATGTCGGCGCTTAAACGTGTTAAAGAACACATTTGGAAGATCTCTGTCAATATCGTCTGCCAATTTTACCATCGTCAACGCCACGGCGGTAGAAGGAATCGTTGACGCCGATGTTATGTTGAAGGAACTAAGACATTTGCCAAAATCAAACGTCTTGCTGGAAGGATATTTCGAATCGCATAAATATTTCGCTCACGTTAAGGACGATCTGAGAAAGGAATTCACTTTTCCAAGACCATTCCGAGATGAAGTTTCCAACTATTATAAAAGCGTAACACCAATACTGTGGAAAGATGAGCCGTTTGTAAGAGTTGGCATCCACGTTCGTCGAACAACCCTCATCACGGAAGAGAGGCAGAAGATGGGTTTTATTCCACGCCCTCCGACTTACTTTACCCACGCCATGGAGTATTTTAAGCAGAAATACAACAGGGTACAGTTTATTGTAACCAGTGATGACTTGGCTTGGTGTAAGGACAACATATTAGGTGAACATATAGCATACTCGACTCACAATTATACCATAGATCTGGCTATTCTCTCTCTAAGCGATCACATCATTATATCTCTTGGGACATTTTCGTGGTGGGCTGGATGGTTGTGTAAGGGTACGACCGTATATTATGGCGTAATGCCCCCAAACGACACCTATCTGGGTAAGGTCTACAATAACAACAGTTGTGTGCCAGTACCAGACGATGAATATAATCATTGGGTGTCTATTATATGAAATTATCCAACATATTTGTGCGGCGATGTTTCTTTATTGTCGTTTGAATCGGAGCTGAACGAATTTAAATTGTCGCGCCATCTTGTCGTTCCGGATCATTTGAGTCCGACTGTTATTTGTTACTGAGCTATAGTCAACAGATTATGTTTTTTTTATATATATTAAAACTGATTCTGAATATCAGAGCTGAAAAACATCGAGACACAATGAGGTGTTGTTAGGTCTTCGGTCGGCCATAATTCGTCCAACTCAAAACATATTATAATATCAAACAATGACCTAGAATTATTAGACAGAAAGTGCAGACGCAGACACACACACACACAAAAAAACATATACAAAAATACCTCAAAAATATAAAATTCGTTATCTTCCGCTCTGGTTAATTAGTAATAATAATAATAATAATAATATACAAAAGAATGTGCGGTTCCAAGCATGAGCTATTCATATAGTTTATATGTGTTCAGAACTGCTTAGCTAGGGTTGTCACACGATCTCCTCGGTTTTCTCATTCTGTGCCACTCCTGAAATATCTTCGTTGGCTCCCTGTTTAATTCATTTTCAAACTCTGTACTAGGGCGCTTCCGTGGTCTAGCGGTAGCGCGTTGGACCACAGATCACTACCACTCGTGTTCGAATCTCGGCGTGGGCATATCTGAAAGTTGTTTCGTCTTTGACTTCGCCTCATTACCTCTGGAAGTCGTTCGACCCATTTAGCTTACCGTGTGCATAAAAATGGTCGTAAAACATCAATCATCATCAAACTCTGTACTATTTCCTATCAAGGTCGTTCTTCTGGAAAACCATAGTATCTATTTCCATGCTTTCTCTAGCATCCAAGCCCAGAGAGCTCCGTTCATCTGGTTTTCACTTGTCTGTTCCCTGGGACTCACGATTTTCAGTTGCTGTCCCCACTCTCTGGAATTCAGTCGCTGAACATGTTAAGTTGTCAAACAGCGTAGTTTCTTTCCGTCGCCATTTCAAAACAACTCACCTTTTCATACTTGTTTATCCTTTTTAAGTTTCTCGAGACTGTAGGAATATATGTGTATACAGTCTAATCCCGACATCCGCCACCCCGAATAACCGTCAACCGCACCTATCGCCAAACGTTTGATAAGGACCCGATTTCCTGCCACGATAAATCCCCCCTTATACGCCTCACCTCCAGTTATTCAGCCACCTCCGATGCTTACGTAACACGAATACCACACGTTGCCATACCCCCCAACCCCTCTTACCGCCACAGAGGGCGCCTCCGTGGTCTAGCGGTAGCGTGTTGGATCACAGATCACTACTATTTCGAGGTGTTTCATCTTTAACTTCGCTTCATTACCTTTGGAGGTCGCTCGGCCCATTTAGCCTACCATGTGCGCAAAAGTGGCCGTAAAACATCAATCATCAATCATCGCCGTTACAGTGTAATGTTTCTGGTAATCTGTGAACATGGTGCCACGAAATATCAATTAGATGGGTGAATGCTTTTAGGTCAGTTGGCGATAGATTAAATCTACTGATAGTTGGGGTTAACAAAGGATCAAAAGCCAAGTGTATATATCAATAGAGATATAAAGTGGAAGCCATAGGTGATATGTAGCCAACGTTAACCTTCATCACTGATGAAAATATTATATAATGCCACCAATCTGTCCTGTTCATCTTTCCGTGCTGCTCCCCTGTGATTGGTGGGGGAGGGGTTTCTCAACCATTCGAACATAGGAGCTGTGCCGAATAAGCGACAGCCTGGGGATTCTCCCCGAACAACAAAACAACAACAACTGTTCATCCTATCATTTCTGATCCTGGCTACTGTATCGAAAAAAAAAACGTACAACACTTGACATTGGACAAAAGCAGCAGATTATCGCCTACTATTATTATATGGTTAAATAAATAAATTGTTATAACTTACTATATATGGTATTTTATTATCCCTACAATACACTACATGCACATTGTGTACAATTATGTGCTGTATCCATTCATCCACCCCCTAAGGTTCTGCGCTAAATACGCCCCCCCCCCTCCCTTCTAATGCCATCCCACCACAACGCCAACTTTCAGCCAAGTCACAAAGTTGGCATAAATGCGAGGTTAGACTGTAATTTAGGGTTTCTTCCTAGTTATGACACATACGGGACTGGTAGTTTATTAATATTTTCTATGTACTTGGGATTAAAGAATATAAAACTAATAGGATTAATTACTTCATAAATATAGCTGGAAAGACCTCACAGCAAACAAAATGCTAAAAGCCCACAATTAACATTGGGAATAGTGCCTTATCGCGGTTGGCGTTTTTGTGGCTATTAAATATCAAGTTAGAAAAAGGTGTCATCGTTTAACAACAAGGTGGTTAAAATCTCTTAAAGTTCACGGTACTCTACATTAAGGTGTTTTTTTAATAGTTCTTGATTCAATCTATTTTCTAAGGGAGTTGTCTTCAATTTGAACGTTTTCAACTGTTCAGCTGGTTACTTCTTGGTCAAATCATGATTTTTCAGCTTCTTTTGAGAAATTGGGATTCAGAAATGTCGGAAGTTAACTGTTACCAGTAGATCAGCGTTAAGAAGTGATAAACTTGGTACGAATAACCTAGGTGCATCACAGCGCCACTCGACGGACTGCGCTGAATAATTAAATAACATGCACTGTTAAAATCGCACTTAGACTCTGCGTGCAGATGAGTGCGTGCGCATATGCGACGCAGAGTGCGCATGGTTGGTCCTATTTATCATTTATAATGTTGATGGAAGATGGAATTTAATTCAACCGCACAATATTGAACAATTGGTTACTAACATATATTTCCATTTAATTAAAATATAATAGTATTTATACTTAGTTATTACTTAATTTTTATTATGTTTTATATATATATATATATATATATATATATATAAAATATATATATATATTGTTGAGCCATATTAGCGCAGTTAGTTAGAGCGTAGGACTCTAGCTGAATAGGGCTCTATATAAATATAACATATATATATATATATATATATATATATATATATATATATATATATATATATATATAAAAATTTCCATAAGACATACTGTTAATATGTTGTTGTTATTATTGTTGAGTTATAAAGCGTCGACGCTGGTTATATCCGGGTCATAGGGATCAGGGAGCTACTCTTCATGGAAACATATCCCCAAACACATATATGCCTCATTACTATGCGAACTACAAATATTGTTATGGGAATGCTATGTTATGAGAAATGTATCTACAACATTACATCTGATAGCCATACGGGTGTAATATTTAGATATGTCATAATATATAGAGAATAATAATAGTGTGCGTAAGTGTAACAAGTGCTTCTTGAGTCAGTAATTGATGTTTTGAAGCTGATCGTATACAGCTCACATTAATACACTGTGACACAACTACGTTTTCTATATTTGTTTTCTACTTCACCTGTAGTGATGACTTATTCATTAAAGTGTTATCTAGGTATTGGACACGGTTGGAAATTTCTTCCCCAGCGTAATCGACTATCATCAAGCCATTTAAAACACATTCTACAAGGACGAGGTAAAATTTTATTCAACATCAGGAATGAACGTTACAGACAACTGCACGTTGTTGATAAACGAGTAGCCTTTGCGTAATAGTTATTCCAAGAGGGCGTGTGTACAGAGTGCAAATCAAGGAGTCATAAATTGAATTATGTCATTAACACAAGAAAACAGGTAAAATACCATTACTAGACCCACTAGAGAAGGCCTGTTTCCCCCCCCCCCACCCCCACCCACCCACACATACAAAAGCTAGAAATACAAATACGTACAAGTCGTTGTACCTGAAATAGAACCGTAAAAATGGTGTCGTATAAATATGAACATAACTATTTATAAAAAACTAAATACAAATGTCAACTATTGGCTAATGTCAGCCATCTGACATACCTAATAACCATACAGTTTATATGATCAAAACACCGATATCGATCAATAAATATCGATAAGAACGTACTTAATCACATGGAAATTGGTGTCAGTCAGTAAGCGAGTGGGTCGGTCAGTTCTGGATAAATGGCGATCCGGAACCGGAATGTCGAGGAACAGCACAGAGTGGGTGCGCTGTACTGTGATATATATACCTATTGAAAATTGTGTATATAAACCTCGAGCAATATGGTAACGTTAGACATTTTATGAAACCTGATGAAGACTTGAATAGGTCGAAACCGGTCGTTGCTATTGGGTTGAGTCGTGTTGGACGCTCCCAAGAAATTAACTGAATTTTTTTCCAAACCCCCATATTTTCCCATACATTATTCATACTGTGTATTAATATTTTATTTCTCCATTTTAGGCTTAATCTTTCTTGGCCGTAGTGTTCGACACAAAGCCTGGTTTTGGTTTAATCATAGTTTCTATTTTATATTTAGATTATCCTCTTTGGATTATTTTAGAAATTTGTTTTTCTTTCATTTTTCTCTAATTTTAACGGTAATTAATTATACTTGGAATTAAATATTTTTTTAAAATCAGTTTGGAGTTATAATTGTTGTTTGAATGAAAGTATAACACCTGTGCGAGCGCCTTAAATACCTTTATAACACACACACACACACACACACACACACACACACACACACACACACACACACACACACACACACACACACACACACACACACACACACACACACACACAAACACACACACACACACACACACACACACACACAACTAGATACACGGCGGGTCAGCAGCATGAAATATTGAAGAATAACTTTAATATAAAAAAGGCACCGAAGGTCGTAGAACTTTGCTAATAACCCCGAGCTGCGAGCTGTTGTATCAAAAGGTTTGTTTTTACGTGCTTCCGCTTTTTGTATGTAGCCTGCATGTAACCGCTTTCCTGTGGGCGTGACATATTTGTCGCGTACGAAAAGCGAATTAGCTGGTTCCCACAGGCTGATGAGTAGACCAGACACATGCTTAGGTATACGCACACATTTATCAATATGTGGAGGTATGGAACATTTTATTTTTAGATTAATGTATGTAAAGTTGTATTTAGATTTATGGCGGTAGGTTTCGAATGATGTTTAGATATGTTGATGCTCTGTGCCTGTTGCCTCTTATTATGTACCCTAAAACGCACATTGCCCGTGCCAGACATCTTATCTATTTCCATCCAGATTCCTTATTACACCAATGTAAGAAAGTTATGTCGTTGTTGCAACATGTTTGAGTTTATTAGCTTTGTTATGTATAATGTAGAATCTATATTGTTGTCCTCTTATGTGGTCTGGCGAAACGACCTATTAATTCATACAATGCTGCTTAATGGATTTATACTCCTGGAGTCGTTTGTTACTCCGGCAGGCATCTCCATGGGTATTAAGCTGCGGACAGTTTTTCCCATATTATGAGTAATTAAGTTACACTGATATAGAAAATTTGTTAAATGTATAGCTATTATAATCCCGACGTGTCATTCGCAGTATCGGAGATCTGCCTGAAATCCGCTGTTCTCGACCATGGGTCAAATAGATCAAGTGGATAGGCGCTTTAATTTAGATCCCACCACACCTAACTGCATATACTTAGGGACGCTAAATTAAGCGTGAATGAACGTTCCCTTAGTGATGAACGGAAACGTATGAGGGTTAGCTGTTAGGTTCGAGTAAATCGTAGTATTTACTCAGGTTTGAGACGATATTTCGTTCTAGTCCAGTAATAATCCATTGTGCAGTATTGCTACTTTGTTTTTATTTTAGTTTAATCGCTTTAGTGAGTCCATACTGCGTTAGTGTACATTCTCTTTGTTATGAACAAACTGTAATGTTTGTTAACACGCTGAGGCTATATATAGGGCTTGAATTTTCACTTAGGTTAGAGAAGAACTTCGACGCCAGACCAGTCGGACGTGTATTGATATATGGTTCATATAGGTAGGATTTATTCAGTTATTCGAACCCAGAATAAAGCTGAGGTCAGCATCTGAGGTGTCGAAATGCTTTATATACAGGTTTCTTTTGGCCCACAGAAAATTACTGTTGAATGTAAACTGTGGTGTCAAAATAGTTTATGATATGTATGTAGCAAGTCACCATTGAACCACACGCACGTGTTGTTTGTTGCGAGCTGTGGTATCAAATGGTATGTTTTTACGTGCTTCCGCTTTTTGTACGTAGCCTGCATGTAGCCGCTTTCCTGTGGGCGTGACATATTTGCCGCGTACGAAAAGCGAATTAGCTGGTTCCCACAGGCTGATGAGTAGACCAGACACATGCTTAGGTATACGCACACATTTATCAATATGTGGAGGTATGGAACATTTTATTTTTAGATTAATGTATGTATAGTTGTATTTAGATTTATGGAAGTAGGTTTCGAATGATGTTTAGATATGTTGATGCTCTGTGCCTGTTGCCTCTTACTATGTACCCTAAAGCACACATACACACACACACACACACACACACACACACACACACACACACACACACACACAACTAGATACACGGCGGGTCAGCAGCATGAAATATTGAAGAATAACTTTAATATAAAAAAGGCACCGAAGGTCGTAGAACTTTACTAATAACCCCCCAAAAGCTCTTTGAACAAATACATAATAACAGTAATACCAATACAAATTGTGCATCTTGACATCTCCGGAAAAAAAACACACGATCTAAACCTATTATCAAGAATATTTCCCATTATGTACGTTGTCAAACACCGTCTTCGGTATATGTGCCAGCTGAATGTTGCTGATTGGAGCTGACCAAAATTGCGTGAACTGGTAGAGTACTTTGTGAGGGTTGCTCGAGATGATGGAAATGAAGTGGGTTTTGAATGGACACATTTCTATACTGTAGATCGGCCAATTTTTCCGATCGTATTAACTTTTTAAATTGCCAATTTAAAACGACACCAACATTTTCCGTTTTACAGTATAACACATAATGATAAATCCAACCAAGAATTCGCCAAATTAAAACGCCGCCATCATTTGCCGGTTTACAGTATATCTCTATATGATATAATAGTAATTGTTATCTCTCAAGTAAAATTTGGCTAATAATTTGAATTCATTGAATAGATAGATCTGTATTCATCATGTCCGTTTTGCATGTACTAAAACAATTTCATAAGTTCATTTAATTCATAAGTCATGTAATTTGACAAGTCTCATTTTATTATTAGCAATAAGAAAATACCCCCCCCCCCATGACATCTTCATTTGGTCCATTAACTATAAGCTTATATCTATCTTATATACTTATTTGGTGATTAACAGGTTGATAATGGTTATTAAAATTTAATAGGGTTTTGTCTGAAGCAAATATAGATCCAGATCAATCTTGGGTCTACTTTTTTTACCAGTACTGAACAAACCAAGTAAATTCTGATTCTTGGAGATGAAAACGACCTTTCGGTGAAATATTAAAATAAATACACACAAATATGAAATAAAATTATTCATTTCATTTTCTCAGATGTGAAGTATTTTTCTTATTTTTCGTTCTCTGTTCTTGGGAAAATCTATTTCACGTAGATCTACACTGATCTTGCACACCCCTTTGAAATCTTCCGTATATCCTATTTGGTCTTCTAGTCAATGTTAGTTCGAGATAATATTATAAGAGTATATTACAATCATTTAGCTCAGTTGAATATGTTTTATTTTTTAAATCTTCTGATAATATTCCGTCACAATACTAAACATCACTATATTGTAATATTTTATTTTATAAGAAATATATATATTTTATTATGTCATTTTAACATTTGACTTTTATACATGATCTATTTCATGAAAGAGTAATATATCAATATGGTATATACATAAATAAATATTCGGTGGAGAAAGTCTTGCCAGTTTCCGGGTCGAATGAAAAACGCCTACTACTATACAGCCACGACCGGGATTCGAACCTCCGACTAGACGCACATCATGACCATGAGTAAGAAAGTCCCATGCTCTAATCCATGAGCCCATAGAGGAGGTACTATAAGTATATGCATCAAAATATGTGAAAGTGGATCCGTTTTTATTATCTCTATAAGAGAACCAGCAACATCCTTTATGTAATGTCAGTTTGGCATTTAGGGGTCATTGAGTGTAAAAGTGTCGGCTATAAGATTTGTGTTTGTGATGCGTCACGTGACTGGATGTTTCAGTTTGATAAAACGAATATTTATATCTGTACACAACTATTAATCTACCCTTTTGCGGATAAATGTGTGGGTGAATCAACAGATCAATTTGAACAGTAGAGGGTACGTACATTTTCTCTAGAAGTGTCTTTTGTGGAAATATACAAGATTTTAAATCCCGGTGGACGCCTTTCTCGAGATGACCACACCGAACATCCTAAAGTAGACTGCACTGCATGCAATTTATTTTCTGTTTGCAGTGACCAGAAATCTGACCACTGCTTACTTATATATTGTTTTTATGATACTTGGGAAGTCAACGAAAGATAAAGGGTTCCTATTATTCCGACCTTTAGGAGCAGTTTTGGCAGCTTTATTGGCGAGTTCATTGCCAGAAATATAATAATAATAATAATGCCTGTTCTGAGGCGCTGTACAGTATTATAATCCTGGAATCAGACATGTTTCCACCCAGCACACATCTCAACTTCCAAGGGAGCATACAGCGCATGTTGCCATTAAAGACGCAAAGTGTTACTCAAACACATAGCCATCACATCCTGTCAGTTTCTCATTTTATGGATGAGTGAACCAGTCGCCACATGACGGCATTGCAGCTCCTGGAGCCTCGAACCCGTGACACTTCGGCTACGAGTCCTATGCTCTAACTAACTGTGCTATCACGGCTCGACCAACACGTCTCGGTAACCAGCAGGATGCTAATCATTTTCTTTTGTTTTGAATATGGAATGTAATTATTAAATACTGAGCACAAATGGATTCTCCAAGTCTAAAATATTTATGGCCTGTAGGCAAGATAAAGAATCCACACATATGATATATTTAAATTTGTCCCCAATAGAGCCAATACCATGATGGAATGGCAGATAAATGGCTAGAAGTTCTGCTGTGTATATTTAAGCGACGTGGAACACTTCTAGAAATCAACTGAACACTTATTTTGTTAATAGCTTGATGGACCGCAGATCACTACCAGCTGACTTCAAATCTTAGCATGGGTATATCTGAAGGGTGTTTCATCTTTGACCTTGCTTCATTACCCTTGGAGGTCGCTCGGCCCATTTAGCCTACCATGTGCACAAAAGTGGCTGTAAAATATCAATAATCATCATCTATTCTATATTGACCATTAAATTTCTAGTCGCTTGTTTTTATTGTAAAATATAAAATATTCAATCAATTGTTATATATATATATATATATATATATATATATATATATATATATATATATTGTTTTAGTTTTATGTACAAGCTATGTCGTCATCATTTCTCGATGGGATTTATACCTCAGTTGGATGCTACATAAACGTAGCTTTCATTTAAGTGCAAATCATGAAATACTAACAGAGAAGGCATACGTATAAGAGAGGTTCCAAAAGTTAAGAATTTCTAAAATTGTTTCATTTAAAAAACAACAACATAAAACCGTTATTAAAAAAATTAAAGCAGAAATTTGGTGTTCCTCAGTAATCAATATTTTAAATTCTATTATTATTAATCTATAATAATAATAATAATAATAATAATAATAATAATAATAATAATAATTCAGCTTTAACAGTATCAGGTAGTTCGAACTTAAAAGGCGACGATACACTCGCTGTTTAATACTAAGATAAGTTCTTCCCAAAAGGAAACAATGAGTGAACGAGAAGATTATTATTTGTCTACCAGTAACAATGTGACAAATGTCTATTCCGCTCTAGAGATATGTACACGTATCAGAAGGAGATATTTAAGTATCAAAAATCATGTTAGACTATTGTCTGGAAAGTGGTTGTTATTATATGGAACGTTGTTTGGAACGTCAGTATCGAGTCACCTGAAATCAAGGTGACAACGAAGCCAATATTCATAATAATAATAATAATAATAATAATAATAATAATAATAATAATAAGGCGCTTTACAACGATACCCCAAAATTATTATGTCTGTAAAAACCATATAAAAGATTTAAACGATAATTATTTTTTACCTAATATATTCTACAGGGAACATTCGACATTTGTCAATATTAACTTGTATGACTGATGTTAAGTTGTTAACCTGGGACATATAGTATACAGTATCAGCTGGATTCGAACCCACAACCCGGAGATATTGTGAATACTTGTAAGCTGATAAGATTGAGATATTTGTGTTTAATAATGGTTTATACATACATACATATGTGTCTGTGACTGTATGGGTCTGTCTGTCTATGGCTGTGTGTGTGTTTTCCTGTCTGTCTGTCTGTCTGTCTGTCTGTCTGTCTGTCATTACAGAATTCCTTTCGTTGTAGCAGGCATACGTCGGCGTGTGTGTGCCAGAGGGATACAGCTAGGAGAGGGACCTAATATGTGAAATCGTTATTCTTTTTATTTAATATATATATATATATATATATATATATATATATATATATATATATATATATGCACATGGTAGGCTAAATCGCCAGAGCGACTCCCAAAGGCAATGAAGCGAAGTCAAAGATGAAACAACCTTCAGATATGCCCAGGCCGAGATTCGAACACGCTACGGTTAGACCACGGAGGCGCCCTGGTCGAGTCGATACGAGTTTAAGCAATAATTCACAATGAATTGTCATAAGACATAAATTAATAATGGAGAAGATACAAGCTATTGATAATGACACTCCAAGTATGTAGCTAGAAATATACGGGTTATTTAATTGTTCAATGGCAATGGAAAATAATGTATTATTTGAAGCAATATCACAGATATATATATATATATATATATATATATATATATATATATATATATATATATATAATTTAATAATGATCCCAGTATTCAACCACTATAAATTTCCATCTATTTTAATAAATTGTGACCTGTTTCATAAATAACCTTTGAACCAGTTATTGACCGTTCCCTTTATTCCATATGCATATAATTTATTTAATAACATGTCATGATTTATGACATCAAGGCTCTTTAATATATCATATATGACCGCGATAGTGTTTTCCGTGGCGGAGTGACCATGTCCACACATATATTTTCTTCACGGTGACATTGATTGATATAGTCAGAATATATTGGTTTCACCTCAATATATTTTGCTTAATCAGATCAGTAAAGGTTTATGTTAAATAAGCAGAAACACCACCGTAGGGTCAGCCATACAGTGGAATCAGCGAGGGAACTTAAAGAAAAAGTTGTACATTAATATACTTTAATCAAACACTATAGATACATAATGCTTCTTTGATTTCCCCATAAGGTTAGGAATAATCTCCATATAAACTTTGCAAACATATATATTATCTATATACAAAGTGCATCTAGATACATTAAATTAATCGAGAAATTCATAGAAATATAAATTTATACATATAAATGTATTAAATAAAAGTTATTAAAGAGAACATAACGCGCGTTATATTCTCTTTTTTAACTTTTATTTAATTTCTCGATTAATTTAATGTATCTAGGTGCACTTTGTATATATATAATTATGTATTTCGTTGTACTTCATTTTTGAATGGCTCCTGGCAGTAAAAGTGCTTTATTAAATATTATTATTATTATTATTATTATTATTATTAATACCCTAACTCAACTCAGAGTTAGAACCTAGAGGCCAGAGCTTTCATAAATGTGTTATTC
The DNA here is from genome assembly GCA_025642065.1 of Paralvinella palmiformis. Lineage (NCBI taxonomy): Eukaryota > Metazoa > Annelida > Polychaeta > Terebellida > Alvinellidae > Paralvinella > Paralvinella palmiformis. Next base: position 15,807 of record JAODUP010001073.1, read on the forward strand.
CGTGTTTCAACTAGTCAACCATTAATAGTAATTATCCTGTCTTAGTATCTGACACAATATCTCTAGCGGCAATATACATATATTAAAGGCATGGTATCATTTGAATACTTTGTGAAATCTAAGAAACCTGGAAATGAATTGATTAGGTGTTATTTATATTACGGCCTCTAAATAGTGTCATATGCTAGATGAAAAATGTGTTTCAGCAATAACGTAATTAACATAACAATAAACGTCAAATACAGGTGGCGAAGATCAGCGTTCGAACTGTTATTTAACACTTTATAGATCTGACGGCAGGTAGACCATAAACATGGCATTGCTACTTATACGTATGGTTACCTAGGTGGGTAAAAACGACACATTTACCGATCAATATTTTACTTTACTGCCCTCCGGGTCAAGATTCCGATCTCCATGTTAACCGTGTTTTTGTAGAATGTTTCACTCGGTATTAAGCCTATGTGATTTGTCTCAGATGTAAACAAAGCCCTAACTTGGTCACTCGGTTTTTATGAGTTTAACATATTAGGCTATTTTGTCAATTATATAGAACTCGTATTGTTGGAAAAATAAATTGGTTAATTTTATAGCATAGACGATACTAAATCAATATATGATTTAAAGGATAAATTGTCTTCATTGTTATTGATATCTGACCTTGATGATACAAACATTCTAAGTTTTGGTATATCACAGATGTTTAGAGCACTAATTAACGGTAAAACGTTACATTCAAATCCTATTTCCATCACATTAATGAATAAAGTGTATCTTAAACCCCTTCATAGTCCATTCTTTGATGTGTTGAGGGGGCTGTATGTCTCGGTGATCCAGAGAGCTATGCCAGCAGCAGCTTTGGATCCTGTTAAGGACAACCAAGATTGACTGGCCAATGGGTAGATGATATACTGATATGAGTAGACTGGCCAATGGGTAGATGCTATACTGATATGAGTAGACTACGGGTAAGCCTAACAGAATGGTGAAGTCAGATATATTGGGCAGCACAGCGCACTGTTATAGACCACAATATCGTGTATCAATAATAGTCAATATTGACCGAAAAGAAGAAGTGTATATTATAAGTGCAATTTAAAATTCCATAACTCTGTGGCCATCTGTTGATCTCAGATGATTTCATTTTATATTGGGATTGCCAGAGGAATACAGACACCAAACTACTGGCTGACATTTGTAGATCTCCCAATCTCAGGCAACATCTACAAGGAAGAACTCGCAGACATGGTCATGTCTTAAATCTTGTCATCTCCCGTGATGAACTTAATTTGGTCTAAGGTGTGTCTGTGTCTTCCATGCTGTCTTATCAATTGCTTATTAACAATGATTTATACTGACAGAAGCAATCTGTTTCTTCTATTGATATTTCTTGGGCGCCTCCGTGTTTTAGCGCTAGCGCGTTGGACCACAGATCACTACCACCCGTGTTCGAATCTCGGCCTGGGCATATCTGGAGGTTGTTTCAGCTTCGACTTCGCTTCATTACCCTTGCAGGTCGCTCGGCCCATTTAGCCTACCGTGTGCCCAAAAGTGGCCGTAAAACATTAATCATCAACCATCTATTGATATTTCATACAAGAAATATAAGTCGATTGACAAGGATACTTTTCTTGCTGATCTGCGGTTCTCTTCTCCGGTATTGGATCCACCGGATGTTGTGGATCATCTGGTGGATAGTACATTGACGCACCTTGTAGATGACGATGTACGTTTAAGAATAAAGGAAATGCCAATAAGGCAATTACTTCCATGGCACAATAAATACATACAAGCTGCAAAGAGGTATTGTGAGCGGCTGTGGATCAGGACCGGTTTGTCTGTTCATCGTGAAATGTTCATGGTCAGTAAAATTGAAGTTAGGAATACGCTTGGCTCTGCCAAATCAGAATATAACAATACAAATATCAAAGCATGGAAGGAAAACCGAAGGACTGTTTTTAGCGCGTGAATAATGTATTAAACACAAACCAGATTATCCTCCCAAATATAATCAACTCAGATAAAGATATGGCCCATTGTTTTAATAACTTCTTCTGTCAAACAATTTCTTCTAGCACCTTATCACGGAGTATCCCATTGGTAGAATTGTCCTGCATGTCCATGGTGGATACATTTGAGCCTTTTACAGACTGATATCAGAAAGTTGCTGAAAAGATTGGCAAAAACCTTTCTGTGCATTCAGTCAGGATCTTCCGATAAACCGGATTACAAATAAATAGTTACCTCTGGGTGTTTATGTTCATTCGTTCTTAGTCGATAACCATTCCTAAAAATCATGATATTTATTTTTGACATATCTACACTGAGGTAATATTTCGAGCAGAACTCACTCATTACGTTTAATTGATGCTGCAATCGCCCTATTGTGTCAGTTACCAGAGCAACGTCATCAGCATCAAGTAACATATGTATATTCGGCATTGATTCATTTATAAGTACACCAGGACAGGTATCATTATACATATGTACAACCGTTATATTTTAAAAAAAACACGTAATATTGATTAACCAACTAATGGCGGTGAACTGGTATTGATTGGTAAATAAGTGAGACGACCTACCAGGTAGTTTTGCTGCATGTATTGATGACACGTCACGTGATATTTTTATGTCTGTTGATATAACTCGGATGTTGTACTACAAGAAATGACAGGTACTCCTATTGTCATCATCGAGAACGAGTAAGCAGTACGTTCTATCCATTCGAGCTCCATTATTCACCTGAATGAGGCTCTAATATTTAGAGGGAACTGTCCGGTATCTCTACATATGGGATTGCTCCAGTTCTTTGGGAGATGTTGGCAGTTGGTGGATTCCACAATCTAATGCCTTTATCTTGTCATCACACTCTTCAGACAGAAGTAGATTTCTGTGACCCCATCAGATGACGATGATTGATGTTTTACGGCCACTTTTATGCACATGACAGGCTAAATGGACCGAGCGACCTCCAAAGGTAATGAAGCGAAGTCGAAGATGAAACACCCTTCAGATATGACCACCCCGAGATTCGAACTCAGGGGTTAGTGATCCGTGGTTAAACGCGCTACCAATTAGACCATGAAGGCGCCCCTTTTGATATTTGTAATTATACATAATATATAAATATGGAAAAAAGAGAGAGAGTCATATAAATGACAAAACGTAACCGGGTTATTCGTCCTTGAGTTATACGGATATATTCGGCTTTAAAAACAAATTGAATCCCGATAGAAATGATCGTTCTCGTCCAGACATTCTATTGTGTTATATAATCGTTGTAATCCTAGCATTAATGGAATCCTAATGCATATCTCAGATCTTTATTTCTTGATTTCACTCCTCTATTTAGTCACAAACTTGCCAGTCTTGGTGTGTAAAGAAACATAAGAGGTACTCTGTCGTGTAATTTCTCTCGTCAAGAAGAAGCCATATTTACATACCAGTGATATCATACTATCACTCACTGAGGCTAATTAACCTTACCTGAACATTGTCTGTCATTGTCTCTTTTGTTTTTCTTTCTTTACAAGCATCACCTTATTTCCGAGCAGAACAACAATTGCTACACCACTTTATGGGTTAACAACACTACGACCTTTGACCTGATTGCCGATTGTAAGGAAGACGATTGCAGAAATATAAAAATGCCCGGATGATGTATTGGAGACAATGTCCTTCTAAGACGACCAATGCCGTAACATTTCAGCATTGGAAGGTCAAATGCAGATGTAGCAAATTTCCATAAATATATCTATGCCGTTATAAATGAAAAACAGTGTTTAGACACCGAAATATTAGATACCAATGCAGTCAATATGTTCTAAACATTCTAGACCAGTTTGTCGTTGGATTCATTTGCCCTTCATCTGTTCTCCGAGTCGGCCAATGGCAGTCGTAATGTCATAAACCATTATTGTCTGGTCCTCCAGAAGTAGATTTAGCAAACAGAATATTAGTAAGACACCTCACGGAAATTCTATCAAATTAATAAATGCCAAATTGTATTGTTGTCAAAAAGATAGTTAACTTCGTATTCTCGAAATAAAGTCCGACAATTTCTAAACTTGATTATTGAAGAATATGATTAATGTCATGATTTGACATTTAACATTTGTTCTCTCAATCTGATTAATGTCAGGTTGTTATACAATCAATTATATTGACAATTGACAAAGGCAGAAAGTATCACGGATAAAAAAACTCACTCGTCTGTGCCTTATTACGCACAGCTAACACGCACGCACGCACGTACATACACACGCACACACACGCGCCTGCGTGCGCACACACAGACACACACCTCAAATATATATATATATATATATATATATATATATATATATATATACATATAGCGGTTATATCTGAATATGTCGATATTCAAATACTATATGACTATTGTTGGGTGGTTTTGTTGTTCGGGGAGAATCCCCAGGCTGTCGCTTAATCAGCACAGCCTCTATGTTCGAGTGGTTGAGAAACCTCCCCCCACCACTCACAGGGGAGCAGTACGGAAAGATGGAGCCTAAATATCCTGAGGGTAGTCACTGCCAGAGTGTTTTACGTCCTCAAGGGTTTTTAACGTCCCCCTTTATTTTAAATAATCCAGTGGAGAAGGCAGCGCCATTTAACGCGGTCAGCCACCCACGATATAGTGAGCCGAGAAATTAATCCCTGGAATGGTTTCGACCTCTTACGGGGTTCGAACCTGTGACCGTTGGCACCAAGTGCCGGGTGCTTAACCGCTAGGCCACCGGAGCGCACTGATAGCCAATTACAGGTGAACAACTTTTATATAGTCCATAATGACATCAACACATTCTGGATCTGGTTTAAACATACGTTGATGGTATACGTCACCTCTTCGCATAAAATATTTTTTCTCATTCTTCTCATAACTAAGAGGAAAAGAAACACACCATAGAGCTAGCTGAGCGTGAGCATTCTAACTTCATAAACAACACTCCTTAGAGAGTGAAGATTTGTTTATAGTTCTGTTTGATGGATCGGAAAGATACAAGGGCAATACATTTACATTATGGTGAACTGACACAAAATGTATTGTGGCGACAACGACATCTGCAAGTACACACGAATAGGCTAATTCCAAACTTCGTTGTCGTTTTCGTGTTGGACGTATTACCATATCCAGACTCCATGCTGGCCACAAAGTTTTATTCCAAGGCAACAAAGTTGGGATATATACTTGAAAAAGATGCACTAGATATGTTTGTAGAGAGAAGTAAGTTATTGCAAACAAATTAAAATAAATTGGAGATGTTGGTTTTGTTAACTGAGATGATCTTTATAACGATGGCGGGAGTGATAGCATTTAATTATTGTGGAATTATTGTGGACAAAGTGTTGTAGAAATAAACTAATCATTAGTTACCTGATAATCACACCATTAATGATTCGTGTGTTAATTTTTCTGGTTTTCTGTTTTTTTTAGAAATAAATCAGAATGTTCTTGATATATGTTGATCTTGGCACACTTAAGAAAACACCAAAAAACTAATATTTTTCGTACTTTTATTGAATGCATAAGAGGTGGGTATTTACATTACACAGAGTTCATATATCTAAATTAATATAATTAATTACATTGTTATGTTGTAAACGATTATGCTTAATACGGTGAATGTACTGGTGAATGAACGTGTATAGAGCCATTCACCACTTGACAACAATGTGATTTACTTTTACTCTGACATGTCATGGTCTAGTTAATTGACCTAGATCACGGGAATGTCCTCAATATAACGGTAATACAAACTGGGTTTTTCTTCTCTTTTCAGCATTAAATTAATTTAAAAGACTTATTAATGAGGTCAGCCTGACTGTCTGCCCCCCCTCTCTCTCTCTCTCTATATATATATATATATAGATATATATATGTGTGTGTGTGTGATTTTGTTGGTGTGTGCGTGCGTGCGTACATGCGTGCGTACATGTGTGCATGTGTGCGTGCGTGCGCGCGTGCGCGCTCGTGTGTGTATGTATTTCAGCATTAAATTAATTTAAGACTTATTACTGAGGTCTGCCTGACTGTTTGCCTCTCTCTCTCTCTCTCTCTCTCTCTGTCTCTCTGTGTGTTTTTTGTTGGTATGTGTGTGTGTGTGTGTATGTGCGTGCGCGCTCGTGTGTGTGTGTGTTTTTAGCTGTGTATAATAAGGCACAGGCACAGAGAATCTCGAACCGTGAATTCAAACTCTGGACTTTCTTCAGGGGACTGAATTCAGAGTGGCGATTTTTCTTGCTAAGACCTACCTCCATAAAGCAGAATATAAATACAACTATACATACATTAATCTAAAAATAAAATGTTCCATACCTCCACATATTGATAGATGTGTGCGTATACCTAAGCATATGTCTGGTCTACTCATCAGCCTGTGGGAACCAGCTAATTCGCTTGTCAAACGCGACAAATATGTCACGCCTACAAGAAAGCGGCTACATGCAGGCTACGTACAAAAAGCGGAAGCACGTAAAACAAACCATTTGATACAACAGCTCGCAGCAAACAACACGTGCGTGTGGTTCAATGGCGACTTGCTACATACATATCAAACTATTTTGACACCACAGTTTACATTCAACAGTAATTTTCTGTGGTCCAAAAGAAACCTGTATATAAAACATTTCGACACCTCAGATGCTGACCTCAGCTTTATTCCGGGTTCAAATAACTCAATAAATCCTACCTTCAGTGAGCTCCGGTGGCCTAGCGGTTAAGCACCCGGCACTTGGTGCCAACGGTCGCAGGTTCGAACCCCGTAAGAGGTCGAAACGTTTCCAGGGATTAATTTCTCGGCTCACTACATCGTGGGTGGCTGACCACGTTAAATGGCGCTGCCGTCTCCACTGAATTATTTAAAATAAAGGGGGACGTTAAAAACCCTCTGAGGACGTAAAACACTCTGGCAGTGACCACCCTCGGGGTATTTCGGCTCCATCTTATCCGTACTGCTCCCCCTGTGAGTGGTGGGGGGAGGAGATTTCTCAACCACTCGAACATAGAGGCTGTGCTGATTAAGCGACAGGCTGGGGATTCTCCCCGAACAACAAAAACCAAACCAAAAACAAACCTATATGAACCATATATATCGATTTGAACTAGCGACGTTATGACGTACAGGACTATCATCAAGACCAAACGACCTATTTTAGAAGAAAACGAACAGTGTGAGGATACTGAGGACGCATGAGGCCTCATTGAAGTTATATTTAAAGAACCGAAGTCCATACTGTAGCTATCTAACATCGTTCCACATAATGCAGTCCTAGTGACGACACATTTTACGGTCACAGATCTATCATGTTATATTGTCGCTGCATCGATAATGAATTAAAAATCCAGGTTAAAAGCCACAAAACAAACGAAATGTTAAATAAAAGAGATTAAAACATTAAAAGACAGAAACCTTAATTTTTGCTTAAAACCAGAGAAGAAGCGTTGTTTGTTTATAGTTTAATTAATATCCCAAACTGGTTAATGGCGAAGTGTGATCAATGTGACTTCTCCACACTTATTTATTAATGTTTACGTTTTTCGGGGAGAATCCCCAGACTGTTGCTTATTCAGCACAGCCTCTATGTTGGAGTGGTTGACCAAACTTTAATAAATTGAGGGAGCCAGTCACTTTTTTGCAAGCATTCGGGATAGTGGGCAGACTCATTCAGCATTTCATTTGCGAAATTGGACAAGAGTTCATTAGAAATGAAATTGGTTTTCCTTTGAACAAAATGTAATGATAGTAAGGTTCATCTGCATAGATAACAATTGTGGTGACTTCTTGGTGAAAGAAAAACCGTAATTTGGATAAATAAATCAATATACTACATTCAGTTTTCATATTATTACTCTCCAGACATTATTTGAGAACTAAACACATACGAGCACACGTCTTATATAAACATTATAATCCGACCATTTGTAAACAATATTCATTTATTTGTTACATAAAGACTTCAAAACAGAACACTTAATTTATATTTACAGATTTCATTCATAAAAATTGAATGAAATCAATATTTAAAATGGCAACCCGGGTAGCACAACTAAATAGTAACATTTATAACACAATATCAGTCTCAGCACATCTCTTTAGAGGCCAATAAACGTCCATTCCAGTTCTATCCAGCCATGTGTCTCATCATCTATATCAATAATTATCGCGCTGATGTCGTCCGTCATAACGTCACCAATAGCTATAGTTAAATCATTACGCGTCGTGCTGTTCTGAAAAATCATCGGAGAATCGTATCTGTCAATGACGCTGTTGTCGTCATAAATGTCAGCTTCTAGGGAAATACCAGTGAATTCCTCTTTCTTATTGTCGTATAGTTCTATATTCGGTGAAAGACATTCTCTACTCGAGCTATCTGCTGCTCTAGATTGTGGTTGTGTGTTTTTGTTCATGTAGTAAGTATTGGCGAAACGCTGTGGTTGATGTGGCATGCATTCTAAACATAATGATAATAATAATAATATATCAGATTTCTTAAATGGAAGAAAAATAACTAACAAAAAAATATATATGTAGGTCACATTTTAAGCAAGATAGCAATACACAAATGTAGACAACTAATTATTTAAAAACAATACTTCTATCATTACTACTACTACTGTTACTGCTACTATTAATACTACTACTACTACTAATAATAATAATTATAATAACAATATTGATAACAATAATAATGATTATACTGGGAATTCTTACTCATAGGCACCATCATTAATGAAACATTAATTACCTGATTCAGCAAGAAAACTTTCATTTCTAGAAGTACAACTTCGTATCTTTAACTTCCGTCTCAATCGACTGAGATATTTTCGTATGGACTGAATTGTTGAAGAAGTCTTTCCTAGCTCATCATTTTTGTCTATAACGTTCATCATATTCACGCTATCGACGCTATTCACGCTATTTACACCATTCATAGGATTCATCATACTCCAGTTGTCAACGTCGTTCTCGATGTATCTGAATATGTCGATATTCAAATATTATGCGACTATTGTTGGTTGTCAGCGAGTAGCTTTTATGGGCTAATTAGCCCGTTGTTTGTTTAACATAACATCCTTTGTTGTGTTTATCTTAACGTTGATACTATTGCAGGAATAAGCTGTACGCCGGAGAGAAGCTACTACAAACGACCACCTCGTATAAACACCTTAATGACTAAATGGACAGGTGGCTTCGCGATTGATCTGCGAGCTATTATAACTAATTACCACACAAATAAACCCGGCAGCTGGTTAGATACAATAGACGACGGTAATTAGTATAAACTGTTCCGTGTTCTACGTCAATGGGTCCACGTGACCTGAATTCTATAAAATGTTATTAAACAGATTGATGTAAACATTAAATATGACCACACAGTCGTTTAATCTATAATAATATAAGTAACATCCGATATAGCCCGAGATTTATACAACTGATCAGTTAATTGAGATGTAAAGGTCTAATAGACCACAATACCAGGGATCAGCAGTTATATCTGTCTATATCAGCGATTTTCGGTAACTGCGAGATTAAGTGGTTTGCTTGTAGTTCGGGGAGTATCCTCAGGCTGTCGCTTGTTTGGCACAGTCTCTATGGTAGAGTCCTTCTCCGTAGAGTTTCTGTATCTAAAAATGGCTTTGTAAAGTTCCGGTCCCGGACGTACCGGTGCCGAACCTTTACGAAAGATTTACGGTGTGTTGTTTGGCTTTTGCCAGATGTATGGGTCTTTTTTAAATAAGGGTATTATTATGTGTGGCTGTGACTTTGCATATTATAATGACTGCTTTTTCTGTGTCGGTTAGGTTGTGTTGTGCCGGAGTTAAGAGTTGTTTAAGAGGTTGTTGGCAGGCTGGGAAGGCGGGACAATTAATTAGATAGTGGACGGGCTCAAAGTGTTGGTTACTATGTAAGCAGAGTGCTTTATTATTTTGGCCGACAAAGATTTTTGTGCGTACTTAGCAGCGGAGGCGACGTATGTGTACGTCTGCTATTCTGTTGTTTATTATGTGAATGCCGGGAACAATGGTTTTATTGTACCAGGTACTTAATTTGGCTGTGTCTTGATTTGATTTTGATGGCTGCCATCCAGTCTGAGTGTATGATTGTGTCTTCGTGTCTCCCGCAATGCGAGGGCGGCGTGTATGGCGTGAAGTTCTGCTAGAGTGATTGGTGTGTGGTCGGGGAGACATCCACAATATCAGAGATCAACAGTTATATCTGTCTATATCAGCGATTTTCGGTAACTGTGAGATTAAGTGGCTATTCACGTCACCTATATAAGTAACTTGAAGCTACTTAAAATATACCGTGTGTAGAAGACTTCCTAGACAATAGAGAAATTAAAGTTACATTTCAAGCGGTAGAATCTGACTCACCCCCACTTACTACAGGCTCCCCAAAGGACTCCGCCCACTCATCTACACTATTTAACGCCCTAATTACAATACTAATCTCCGTATCATTACCCCCCTGTGTCGACATCCTGGCTTACGCCGATGACATAGCCATTATTTCACACGGCTCAAGGCCGACCAAAAAAACTACAAACAGCCCTCGACACAACAGCATCTAAAGCCAATGACCTAGGTCTATAAATCTCCCCCGCCAAAACTAAAACAATTGCCTTCATCACCAATTCAAAACAACACAACACCTTCCATATAGGCAAACAAGACATTCAAATAGTCAAACAATACAAATACTTAGGCCTCATCATAGACAACCGCCTCAATTTCAACAAACACGCACTACAAATAAAACAAAAAATCTACTCTCGACTAAACATAATAAAAATTATTTCTAATGTTAAAGTAGGAATAAACACAAACAATCTTATTAATCTTTATAAAGCCCTAATTCAATCCACACTTCTTTATGCGGCCCCAATCTACCTATTGGCATCTAAAACAGCAATTAAACACATAGAAATAGCACAAAGAACTGCACTTAAATATGTCATAGGACCCCCCCCCCACTGCCCCCTCTGCCCTTATCAGCAGAGAATCCGGCATCCCCCCTATTGCCCATCTCATTAGAGGAGACACAGCCAAATACATATTAAGAACAGCGACAAAACCGGACCCAGTACAAATCACATCTAAAATACAAGAAAGCTTACACAAAGACCCCAGAGTACACATTAATAAAAGCTGGGCCATGAAAGCAGCTGCTATTCAAAGGGACATGAGAATTCCAGCAATCCACCCTCCGGATGCCAAGGAAACTGCTCCATGGCGCGACTACCCATTTACCATCATTATCGTAAACAAAAATCAAGACCCACAAGGGGCATTCACTGAGGCGTCGGACAGGATCTCTTCCCTGAACAGAGACCAGGCAGCAATAAACATGTCCGCCAGGATGGAAAATCTGCCTGGGCCTATTTTGTGGAGGGAAATCCCTGTGGAAGACACCCCGACCACACACCAATCACTCTAGCAGAACCTCACGCCATACACGACGCCCTCGCATGGCGGGAGGCACAAGACAGACACGAAGACACAATCATACACCCAGACTCGATGGCAGCCATCAAAATCCTGGCACAAACAAAAACACGAACATATCCAGAAATCACAACGAAAATTATTAACTCCGCCTCTGCATTAAGCCAACGTGGCAGTCTAACCACTCTACATTGGGTTCCCAGCCACTCAAATATCGAGGGTAATGAACGAGCCGACGCTCTGGCCAACGAACTATAAGCAAGGAAGCAAAACATACATAGGCTGTGCCGAATAAGCGACAGCCTGGTGATTCTCCCCGAACACAACAAAGCCGTAAAACATACACAGGCAAGATCTTGTATACACAAACACAATCAAGCATTTGTATCTAAAATTGCCCATGCATCTTAATTAGAAAAGATATTTAGCAGATTCAATTGTAAAAAGGGGCGTTGCAATGGCGTAGTGATTAGAACTCTACGGTGCAAACTTCCAGGTTCTGAGTGCAAATAATCTGAATCGGTGTTCACAGACTATCTTTCTTAGATTAGCTCAAGCAAGTTGACTCAATTAGTGACATTAATTTTTGTTGTAATTGGAGCCCATTGAAATATCAATTGCAATTTGTATGAATGGGTTCTACTTGAATGCAACCAATTATTGTGATTTATATAGATTTCCCCCGTATTTTAAGTAATACTGATATAAGTTAAACTGATATAAGAAAATTGTTGAATGTATAGCTATTATAATCCCGACGTGTCATTCGCAGTATCGGAGATCTGCCTGAAATCAGCTGTTCTCGACCATGGGTCAAATAGATCAAGTGGGTAGGCGTTTTAATAAAGCTCCCAACACACCTAACTGTATATACTTAGGGACGTTAAATTAGGCGTGAATGAACGTTCACTTAGTGATGAACGGAAACGTATGAGGATTAGCTGTTAGGTTCGAGTAAATCATGGTATTTACTCAGGTTTGAATATATATTTCCTTTGGACTACAGATAATTACCGTTGAATTTAAACTGTGTTGTCAAAGTAGTTATGATGTGTATGTAGTAAGTTGCCAATGAACGACACATACGTGTTGTTTGCTGCCAGCTGTAGTGTCAAATGGTATGTTTTACGTGCTTCCGCTTTTGTACGTAGCCGCTTTCCTGTGGGCGTGACATATTAGCTGGGCCCCACAAGTTGATTGGTAGCCGAGACACATGCATAGGTATATGTATCAATATGTGGAGGTATAGAACATTTTATATTTAGATTAATGTATGTATAGTTGTATTTAGATTTATAGTTATGCAGGTAGGTCTCAAAGGATGTTTAGATATGATGATGCTATGTGTTTGTTGCCTTTCTATGTGTTTCCTAAAACACACACGCGCGCGCGAACTCGCCCGAACACGCACACATACGCATACGCGCACATACACGCATACGCATACATACACGTATATGCGTACATACACGCATATGCGCACATACACGCGTACACGTACACTGGCGTACACTTGTGTACACTCGCGTATATGCGCGTAGATAGGCGTACATACGCGTAAATGCTCATTCACACACTCCTTCACACACATTCACACACACATTCACACACTCACACGGAAATACATACACAATCTATAAATATATGACTGAATATAAAGAAGTGAGCAATATACCTAAATTATATTATTAAGCATTACAGACCTCTTCCAGTGATATTCATAATAATGAATTGAGCCTGGACCCCCCCCCTCCTGTTCTAACAATCGTAATATAATAATTCTTAATCATTCTTGGTATATTTGTTTCGGAGTTTAATTTATTAAACAAAGGTTTGTAATTTATCCCTACCTCTGATTTCGATAAAACTGCAGTTACGAATCCAGTAGAGAACATGAGCAGAAATTTAAAATCAAATATTTCTTTAGATGTTGCCGTAACATCTAAATTAAAAAAGGTAAGACACTGGTAAATGAAAACAGACTGGTAACAAAGAGCTTTAATCCGAAAAGCACGCATCATCTCTTGCATGGGGATTCCTTTCACACCAAACATACATTTCAAGGAATCCTGAAGTCTCAAATCGTTTTTTTAGAATTTGATGACAAAATACAGGTTTTGATGAAGCATCGCAAATATTGCCTCATTCATTACGCAAAAGGAGCTATACAAAAAGACGGTTGCGCTACATACATTAAGAGTATCACTTCCGAGAACTTCAATTGCAACAACGCCACATTAATCCAACTAATGCTACTAACAGTCAGTGGGATTCAAACGCTTGTGGGATTAGCAGATGTAGATGATGTGAGATATTGTGTCTTTGTCACAATATCACAAGTACAGTTACCTTTAAAACATATGGAATATTAGGGAATTTTAACTGTGGCTTATCTAATAAAATAATAAAATGTGTTTGTGAATGATTACACTGCTTAGAACAGTGTGTGGAGATTAACAGGGAACTTCGTATTAGAGCATACGGCCATAGATACGCGATTATTGTTATTGAGTAACAGCGAACTTAGTTATAGAAGTCATAGATATGCGATTTTTTTAAACATTAGTTCTGGCTCGCTCACGCAATATGCACATATTGATGATCGTGATAGAATTACGATTGAGTAGGTATGTGCTAACGGTTGATAAAACGTAGACAACACGAATAAATTAAATGGCGAAACATTTCGGAGAGATACCTTAGGTACATAAGAACCGGGGAAAAAATATGTGAATGTTATAAAACCAGCTAAACATACTTTAAGTAGTCACATTTGGGATACTATTTTCAAAAACGTTTAATATAGCACCAAGAATAATTATCATCAAGTCTTATAACAAACAACATTCCGGAATGATTATGGAAATAGATTCGTCATAGCTTACTCTAAACACAAACATATAGCTCCTTTCTTGGTTTCTAGTAAACTCAAAGAAATCGCTATATATAAAGCAATATTTATTGGAGCTCTGACTAGGTTTTCTATTAATTCACCTCCAGTAAAGCAACTTAAATCCAGTTACAAAATTATCAACACGTTTAATTATTTTAGTAAAACAAAGCAATATTTCCTGAAGTAGATCTCAACCGAAGCAGCAAGAAACTATCATTAGAGACAACAGTCGGATCTCAGTACCCACAGTTAATTGCTATTAATATGTGTGCTTTGACATGTTTGGTTTCTTTACAGATATCAAAGCAAAAGTGGGACATTGGTTTATTTAAGCTGCTCCAATGAAAACAGTTATTTTGATTACAGTAACAGAGCTTCGTTCTAGATATAGAATACAAAGGCTAATAGTTCCTAGATTATCGTTTGAACAAGTTGATGAATTCTTGTATAAACATTGCTGGCAAAGTAAATACCTTAGACTTGACTGTGTCCACTAGGCGACAGCCAGGTGTCTCTACCTAAACTTCAACGAGACAAGAATACTTTAGACAAATATATCTAACGTATAGATATACAGGACCATTCTGCTGATGAATAATAACAGTTTTCGAAATGTAAACTCCTAAATATGAATGAACTACCACTAATGTGTTTTTCAATCTGAATATGTGTGTGTGTGTGTGTGTATATGTTTGTGTGTGTGTGTGTGTGTCTTAGGACGGCATTTGCACTGGCTCAGAACATCAACATATAAACATATATACACACTAGAAAGTAAATAGAAGAAACTAAATTGTTTAATTTTGTTGTTTGTTTCTTTTTTCAACCTATTTATTTTTTCTTATGTTCTTGGTGGACATTTGTCCAAACTCCAACTTTATTGGCGAACATTTGTCTGTGGAGCATTCGTCCTACAACTGGCTTAGACTGTGCTGTGCCCAAATAGGCGACAGCCAGAGGTCCCCACCCCAAACGTCAACAAATACAATATTTTGATTTTAGACACATGCAATTGAAAAAGGTTTCTACAACCGAAACGAGTCGTGTTATTTGGGTTAAGTGAAATATCTGATGTTACTGATATATCTGATATATCTGATGTTACTGATATATCTGATGTTACTGATATATCTGATGTTACTGATATTGTTGAAGTTATTAAAATTCTAACTACAATTTATTATATCTACTAATACCTATGTTTTATTTTCTATTATAGCTACTTATAACATATGTACTAATATATATATATATCTTTTCTATTTAGGTCTTGGTCATTGGCCGACCCTTTGGCTATATATTATTTTGGTAAATGTATATGAAATGATTTAAGCTGATATTTTAGCTTACTTGAAGAAACGATTGAAGAGTAAGCGGTCAATTGAAGAATAAGTGGCGATTGCAATTAGAGTATGCCAATAATGAGACACTCAAACTCTAGAAATACAAATGGATTTGCTTTAAAGAGAAATTCTTTGAATAGGCAATTGGTGAGTGAAATTGATCACACTATAATACACCATAATCTACTGCATGGTCTACTTTAAATCTACCGCAATGCACATAAACCCAGGCTATAGCAGCTCGTATCATAGTTAATTCATATCGTGTACAATTACGGAAACAATACGATATAGCCAAAACGTCCGTCCTAAATATGTTCCGTGACCAAAACGTCCAGGGATGCCTGGCCGTTGCAGAAACTTCCTTGGCCAAAACTTCCGTCTGCCATACGGCCAATACCTCTGAATTCAGCAATAGCCGGTCAACCCCCCCCAGTCAAAACTCCTCCCCGTCAAAACTTAGAAAATACTTCTTAAAACTGTTATGTTATAAGAAATAACGAAAATTATTCAAACAATTGACATGAAAAATATAATATTATAGAGTATTGAAGTATTGGCGACGTAGCAGAAGCGGAGTTAAAATTTCTATCCGTATACCAAACACTCGAACGAGCCAGATGCGTTAATCCCTCATCAATCGCAAACACAATCAATCGAACTGGGCGAGTACATTATGAATATTGATAATTAGTATCAAGTCCTTTCATTATATTATTTTATTATCTAAAGAAGATTTTTCCATGGCTTCCCGATTACATTAATCTCTTCAGCGGCTCTAAGATCTAACATGGGAGGAGGGGCTTTTGATCATTTGAATTCTCTCCTAACGGGTTTTCACTGTGTGGGGATTTTGAGGGAAGCGGGTTTTATTTCGAATTCAGCACTCGGTGACTTTTGTTAAGGTTACCTCTCGCTTAGTCCAAATCAGAGTAGCCTCTACTCATAAACTATAACGTTATTATTACTTTATTAACGAATCAGCTGTATGGACGTCGGGTTATATTATGGGCTAGTTTTATTATTATTTTCTCATTAAAGTTGAGAAATTCTTGAATATCATTTGAGACGTAGACATTAATTATTTGTTTGCTCAGGGAAATGTGTTTACGTTGTTCGTCGTGACGTTCTTTTTAAATTTATTGACAGAAATTATATCATGACTGATGTATTTTACATAATTATATGAACAGAAATAATATTAAAACAACAAAGATTACTGTATTATTATTTTTATTATTATTATTATTTATATTAAGATTAGGAGTTATTCGATACAATATATTATAAACTTTAAAACGAAAGATTTAAAATAACACAACATCAGCAGTATCGAATTAAAATTTTCTTAAGTTGTCAAAGACGTAAAACAATATTAAACACAGTTGTCTCATACAACAATTAAAACCTGGGTGAAATTAATTTATATCACACAGCTTATAAATGATTTAGTTAAGGAATCTTGTATTACAAAAGTATATATTAAACAATATTATTGCCATAATTAAAGTTGACGTTAATCGGCATAATAACATAATGTAGATTTCAAGAATGCAGGCGATAACCCCCTCCGGTCAAAACCCCCTCCGGTCAAAACCCCCTCTAGTCAAAACCCCCTCTAGTCAAAACCCCCTCTAGTCAAAACCCCCTCTAGTCAAAACCCCTCTAGTCAAAACCCCTCTAGTCAAAACCCCCTGTGATATATAGTCAAATGGTCAAAAGAGATTAATGTAATGGGAAGCCTTAAATAACAGAATAATATATTTACTTTGTTCAACCTCCACATAGTGGAGAAATATATATATATATATATATATATATATATATATATATATATATATATATATATATATATATATATATATATACAATAAAACATACAAACCACACAGAGGATATAAACTATGACAATAGTAGACATATAATATCATTATCAATTAAAATGACCTAATGAAAAGTTTGACCAATATAATTAAAGAACTTGATAGTAATTAACAATATGTTTAAATCTTTGATCTCAGCTACTGATGGCCTTATTGCAATTGGGGAGCCTTCGGCCAATCATGAAATAATATAGTTGAAGAGCCTGATAGTAATTAGTAATATTTATAAATTGTATGATCATAGCTACCAGGCAATGGTATCCACACTGTTAGTGTGAGACAACAGGGGTGATTCCCCCCCCCCCCTGTCAAAATACAAGCCAAGCTCATGAATTTATGGACAGCCCGCCGAGATTGTATTAAGTCAATGGGGGATATCCTGAATGGCATCGGCCACTGGATCAGATGGAGGGGGTTTTCACCGGTTACCAGATTTCAAGTCCCTGCTTTAACATCCACATTTTATCTGACTTTTGGCCAAACGGAACTTGTTCATACTTATCCCTCAAAGCCATTGCCAGCGTGTATAAAATAAAAATCTAGGACTATCATCGGTGATTGCTTTGTTGTTAGGGGAGAATCCCCAGGCCGTCGCTTATTCGGCGCAGCATCTATGTTGGAGTGGTTGAGAAACTACCTGTGTCATCGGTCATTATTAATATACCTTAAAAGCGATGAACCACGAGTCTGTTGCTTGAAATACGAAAACATTCGTCACGTGATCTACACCTTGACCATAGAACACAGAACAGTTTATACTAATTACCGTCGTCTATTGTATCTAACCAGCTGCCGGGTTTATTTGTGTGGTAATTAGTTATAATAGCTCGCAGATCAAACGCGAAGCCACCTGTCCGTTTAGTCAGTAAGATGTTTATACGAGATGGTCGTTTGTAGTAGCTTCTCTCCGGCGTACAACTTATTCCTGCAATAGTATCAACGTTAAGATAAACACAACAAAGGATGTTATGTTAAACAAACAACGGGCTAATTAGCCCATAAAAGCTACTCGCTGACAACCAACAATAGTCACATAATATTTGAATATCGACATATTCAGATACATCGAGAACGACGTTGACAACTGGAGTATGATGAATCCTATGAATGGTGTAAATAGCGTGAATAGCGTCGATAGCGTGAATATGATGAACGTTATAGACAAAAATGATGAGCTAGGAAAGACTTCTTCAACAATTCAGTCCATACGAAAATATCTCAGTCGATTGAGACGGAAGTTAAAGATACGAAGTTGTACAACTAGAAATGAAAGTTTTCTTGCTGAATCAGGTAATTAATGTTTAATTAATGATGGTGCCTATTAGTAAGAATTCCCAGTATAATTATTATTATTGTTATCAATATTGTTATTATAATTATTATTATTAGTAGTAGTAGTATTAATAGTAGCAGTAGCAGTAACAGTAGTAGTAGTAATGATAGAAGTATTGTTTTTAAATAATTAGTTGTCTACATTTGTGTATTGCTATCTTGCTTAAAATGTGACCTACATATATATTTTTTTGTTAGTTATTTTTCTTCCATTTAAGAAATCTGATATATTATTATTATTATCATTATGCTTAGAATGCATGCCACATCAACCACAGCGTTTCGCCAATACTTACTACATGAACAAAAACACACAACCACAATCTAGAGCAGCAGATAGCTCGAGTAGAGAATGTCTTTCACCGAATATAGAACTATACGACAATAAGAAAGAGGAATTCACTGGTATTTCCCTAGAAGCTGACATTTATGACGACAACAGCGTCATTGACAGATACGATTCTCCGATGATTTTTCAGAACAGCACGACGCGTAATGATTTAACTATAGCTATTGGTGACGTTATGACGGACGACATCAGCGCGATAATTATTGATATAGATGATGAGACACATGGCTGGATAGAACTGGAATGGACGTTTATTGGCCTCTAAAGAGATGTGCTGAGACTGATATTGTGTTATAAATGTTACTATTTAGTTGTGCTACCTGGGTTGCCATTTTAAATATTGATTTCATTCAATTTTTATGAATGAAATCTGTAAATATAAATTAAGTGTTCCGTTTTGAAGTCTTTATGTAACAAATAAATGAATATTGTTTACAAATGGTCGGATTATAATATTTATATAAGACGTGTGCTCGTATGTGTTTAGTTGTCAAATAATGTCTGGAGAGTAATAATATGAAAACTGAATGTAGTATATTGATTTATTTATGCAAATTACGGTTTTTCTTTCACCAAGAAGTCACCACAATTGTTATCTATGCAGATGAACCTTACTATCATTACATTTTGTTCAAAGGAAAACCAATTTTATTTGTAATGAACTCTTGTCAAATTTCGCAAATGAAATGCTGAATGAGTCTGCCCACTATTCCGAATGCTTGCAAAAAAGTGACTGGCTCCCTCAATTTATTAAAGTTTGGTCAACCACTCCAACATAGAGGCTGTGCTGAATAAGCAACAGTCTGGGGATTCTCCCCGAAAAACGTAAACATTAATAAATAAGTGTGGAGAAGTCACATTGACCACACTTCGCCATTAACCAGTTTGGGATATTAATTAAACTATAAACAAACAACGCTTCTTCTCTGGTTTTAAGCAAAAATTAAGCACTTGGTGCCAAGGATCACAGGTTCGTTCGCAGCAAAGAGGTCAAAAGAGTAATTTCTCGGCTAACAATATAGTGGATGGCTGACCACGTTAAATGGCGCTGTCCTCTTCACTGAATTATTAAAAATAAAGGTGGACGTTAAACCCCCCCCACGGAGAACACGCTACTCCCTGGAACTGACCGCCTTCAAGCTCCATCTTTCCGTACTGCTCCCCTGTGAGTAGTGGGGGAGGAGCTGGTCTCAACCACTCCAACATAAAGACTGCTGATCAAGCGACAGTCTGTGGATTCTCCCCGAAACACAAACAATATTACGCCCAATAATGTGGATGTCTCCCAATAGGCGATAGCCAGTGTTCTCTACCCCAAATTTCATCAAGACAAGATAAGCTTATTAATTGCTGATAGACTAGTTCTACAAGAATATTATTGTGAAACATTAAGCCATTTATTACCATTATTATATGGTGAGCATCTTTATTGACCAACATTTAATTTAAATGTTGTATGGAGATTAATTTGCCTACACAAGCTCACACTATGGACAACAATAGGATATCCCCACAACTGTGAGCTTTCAACGAGATTTATGATGACGTGTTAGTCTGTAGATCGCATGATCGGCAAATTTTGATGATCGTTTTAATTTGGGTATTGTTTGTAATTCGCCAAATTAAAACGATTGTCAACACGTGTCGATCTACAGTTTTAATTAATGGCGCTTACCGTTCCGAAGCGATGACGGTATGGGGGTTAGGCGTCACTGAAGGCAGTAAATATAAAATAAATAGGTTATAAATTGCCGAATTGAAGAAAGATAAACAGTTAAGGGATAGCTAAATGCTGACGTGATTAGACAATCCCTACCCCGGGCTACAAATTGACCCTGTTACTCCAGGCTCTAATACTGTAAGTGGGCCGCTTTTCGGGATTTTTATTGTACAGTGACGTCGGAACTGATAAGATATTACACATGTCTTAATACGAAATACCGCTGTTCTGAATCCAGTAATACACAGATACACACATACGCACACATATGCACACACACACACACACACACACACACACACACACATCAGGTATGTATCGGAGTATGTGTGTAAATCTTGTCTAATTGTTGAAGTCACATATTATTGTGGATTATTCTGGTACCATTGAAAGGGTATTATTGAATTTTGTGTAATCTTTTATATGAAAGGTGATATTTGTATCACAATGCGAATTTTTGGCATACTCTTTGTGTCTTCACCCAAACATATAACTATGGTAACCACCTGATTGTTTAATCTAAGTACTCATGGCTAACTCTCAGCTAGACTCCACGTATTCAATCAGTGCTTACAGTGGAACTGAGCAGATGTCAATTGTACACATAGCATTATGACCCCTACAGACTCAAAGGCTGGCAATATAGTGATGCTGTGGCTAATGGACGTATATCTGGAATATACACAACGTGGAATCAAATTTAAAAAAAAACCCGGACCAATTAATATTAAGGATCATGCCATGGGGGTTTCCATACATTGAAGGAAAGTATCACATTTATGTCTACCAATGGTGTCAGTGAAGATGAGGTTAGAATATTTGGATCTGGTGGTAACAGATATACCTTGGAGGAAAGATCCGGAACTGTGCAGATTTGGATGAAGAGTCTGAGCTACAGGTAAAAAGCACGCAGATAGAGAGAATAACATCAGTACTAAATGGTAACCATGAGCAACAGGTCAAATGCCACCCCCCTGCTGTCTTTATTACATTATTGGTTGGCAGCAACGACGAGGCTTGATAAGGCCGTCCATACTCCGTTATATGCAGTGTATATCTTACCAAATATATACCATTCCAAAATCTCACCTTGAGGAACTAAACTCAATATCAGAAATACCTTAAAAGGCCATCGACGGCAAATATATACAATGACAACAGTCTGTCGAACGATTACTCTCTGGAAACTATGTATTGAAAGAATGAATAGTGAAAGTGGAACAGGAGAATCGACCATAATATGCGTCAGCTATACCTGATCCAACTGTGCGTGCACAACAGCGAACACGGTTACAACACAGACAACTAAATCATATCTTAAAATGGGACCCACATAATCCTTAATTCTTGGTTATATCAATAGGGACAGAGCTGCAGGAACTGTGCCGAAAATAGCAGTTAATCTGTTATCTTTACATTTTATAGAACGCAACACAAATAATACACGGCATTACCGACAATCTCGGTATTATCAGTGTCATCATTGAGAACTCCCAGATGTACAGCTATCAATATATGCATGCTCTCTTGGGAGTTGAGATGTGTGCTGGGTGGAAACAGGTCTGAGTCAGGGATAATAATACTGTACAGCGTCTCAGAACAGGGTTACCTGGTTCTGGCGCTATATAAATATGCATTATATATATATATATATATATATATATATATATATTATTATTATATTATAAAAATTTAAACCTTTTCCATCTAATAAAAACATAAGGACAAACAACAACATCGACTTCCCAAGAAAATAGTCCAAAATGTGTCACCGTCTAAGTTCCGCGGCTCATCTGAACCCTAGGCATCTGTTCCTATAAAGGGTTGTGAAGCGATACAGATGCCTTTTATGGTACTCAATATCTGGATGTTGAGAACATTCCATATAAATCGGTGAATCTCTGTCCAATTTAATTGCTAAATTCAAATCGTTAAAACTGACTGTAGGTGTAAGTTCCAGCAATTATTTAATGATCATATATGGCCTCGAGGTGTCATTAAGGGCCGTCATAAATGTTGATGCCAAAATTCCAGATGGATGATATTTGTACTCTCGTCATGGCCTTGTCGCTATGCATTTGGACATATAATGTCCATGGTTTTAGTAAATAGTCAGGGTTTGCTAGCTAAACATGATATTCTCATGCTTCAGGAGCATTGGTTGTATGATAGTCAGACGCATGCTTATTCAAAATAAGTTTCCCGATATATCGTTACATTTCGTATCTGAGATGAACGATAATTGTCTTCCAGCTGCTGGTCGAGGTTATGGTGGCTGCGCTATAATATGGAAATAGCCATTATCGTGTACTGTTGAGCCAGTTGTTGTTGCCAATAACATAGTATCTATTAAATAAATTAATCTACATGGCACTAGATTATTGTCGTGTTGTCTGTACATGTCCTGTGATACCAGTTATGAACGTGATAATATTGACATATATAACTCCGTATTCAATGCCAGCACATGCCATGAGCCTTAACCAGGTGTGAATTCGTGAATTCGTGAAATGTGCACAAAACATTTCCAGATTTTCTATTAATTATAAATATGAGAATAAGTCAATTTATTTGCCGATCTTGTACTGACTATTTTGTTATATAACAAGGTTTATGTAACAGTGTTGAATCGTATTCCGTATTACACGACGGTGATAATTTATCGGACCATGATGTTGTTTCAATCAAATTGACCATCTCAGTCAAACATAATACTTTTGATGTAGGTATGATTGACAAATTACTATGGCACAAAGCAACAATTTCCCAGTTAATAAATATCACGTGACGATTATTGATTGATGGATAGGAAAATATTGCTGACAACATAAACCAAACTAATTTAAAGGGAATAATCGGGACTGATCAAAACATTGATTTTTTTTTAAATTGATAGGAATGAGGATGCGAAAGGTTTTTGATTACTTTATGTTCATTAGGTATGCTGCCTGCAATCAATAAACCGATCAGAATCAGGCAGATTAGTACCACTATAATTGATAACATATATATTAATTGCATTAATTATATTGAACGTACATCAGGAATAATACTATGGGATATTTCCGATCATCTGCCTATATTCACCTTTTTTTGGAATGCAGATGACTTCTCCCAAAACGCCTCTTACCTTAATTTGTAGACGACTTCATAATGAAATTAATTTTTACTACATTCTATGCATATTGCATGAAAATGACTGTTGGTCGTCCTTAGAAACTTTACCCATAAATGATGAGTTTGAATTATTTAATGAGACCCCTTTGATGGTCCTCGATAATTTTGCATCTGAGAAACACTTAACAATTCCTTATAAAAACATTATAAGGGATCATTTAATAACCTCAGCATTGCTCTTTTCGTAAAATAAACTTCACCGGCTTTCCCAGAAATACATAAATAAAGATAAATCTGATGAAGCATATGACAAGTATGTTAAATCTATACTATAAACTGTAAAGACAGTGTATATTTCAATATTATCGTGATTTGCTTAAGAAATATAAAGTTGATATTTGCAAAACATGGAAAATAATCAAATTTATTAATGGAAATAAAAATGTTAAATCAAGTATATCAGATATTTTTATTGAAGATGGAATTTCCGAAATAAACAGTCAAAATTGCCAAGGTATATTGTAAATATTTAACTGAAGTACAGAAAACACTCGCTAATAATATAACCCCCCCCCCATAACACTACTTGCCGGATAGTAACCTAAATTCTATTTATATTAATCGGACAGTTTTGTTCGTGATAAACTAAATATACATTTTCTGAAGTAAACAAAATTTCAGATAAATTCTCCACTATCGATTCTGATGTATCAGTTAATGAATGAAAGAATTATTTCAGAACATAAATACATTTAATTTGATCATATTCTCTTAAAATGACTTGCCGAGCTATGATAAATATTCTATCATTGTTGATGATGCATTGAAACCGGTCGAATCAGTACGATTTCGTGGCCTAAAGTTAGATAATAATCTAGACTGGCATGCGCATATTATATTTGTAATAAACAAGTTATGAAGTGAAATACATATGCGTAACTCTGCCAAATATCTCTTACTTGTTCAACACCTAAATATGTTGTATTATACACTACTACATCCATACGTAACTTTTAAAGCATATTTCAATCAAACAAAATAAAACAATACGGTGTTTCAGTAAAACTAAATATAATACAATTGCATTACTACTATAAGTGAATCTAAAAATACCAATTTTGAAGGACATATATAACACTGACCTGGGCAAATTCATGTATCTTCATAGTACAATACTGACCTGGGCAAATGTCTTCAAAGTAATAAACAACTTCCCCCATCTCTGATGCGGTGCTTTACACTAGATACATCTGTACATACCAACAACACACGACACATACATGATCCTCACAAGCAAACTAGAAAGTTGAGCAGTGATAGCGCAGTTAGTTAGTGCAATATGTGGTGACCCATTCTCTGCCCCCGTTGGCCACATTTCTATGCCTATCGTTTGGCTAATATCACGTAGGACATGCCACCACGAGTAGTATGAGCACGGATTGACAAATATCGGTCCAAACACATGGAACATTAATGATACGATCGATTCCTCATAAATAGGCTGTTTTCTCTCGGTTTCCATATCGTCGCAATGTATCAGGTTTTGATTTTTTGAATTCGATACAAAATACCCCAGAAAACATCGGCGCGTCATCTATAGAATTACATTGTTTAACTGGCGCTTCATATGTCATACCTTTCAATATGTCCAATGCTTCCAGATTTGATGTTCTATTTACAGCATGAGTAATCCGCCTTATGTTTAGAGGGATTCTTCTGTCCACACGAATAACAATCTTTATAACTTGAGGCGCGGACATTATCCTTCAACCAATATGGTCGTGAAACATATCAGAATTATCAGCGTTACTTTCCTATTCCTTTGCCACACGTTGTGTCATATCAATTAGAAATATGCATTGAAGTTGTTTGTAATGGGTGTATTTAACACCAGGAGTCTTATTAACACACGTTATTACTTCTGGAGTATAGCTACCATAGTCACAACGTGGCATTGCAATATCCTGTCTATGTTAAAGCACTCCACTGTCCGAGGATAATCTAGGTTTACTTTAGCTGAGAACCACATCACTATCAATTTAGTTGTTATTGTCTTTACCCAAATTATTAAGTCACTGATTGATTTGTTGATAACGCCCATGTGATCCACCGCTGGCCAAAATGGAATTCATCAGGTGACTTCCGGTCAAGTTATAAAGAAGAATAAACGACCTATAGTGTAAAGGAAGATTGGCTGTCGAATGGTTGAGAACGGATTCTACCGTTTTGCAGAGTACAGAATGTGCATTACGGTTCATATCAGAAATAGCAGATCACTTCATACCAGACAGAAAGGACACAAGTGTTGAGATTCTTTCATTCAAGCATAATCCAATGCTATTTAATATTAAAAAAACATATTGCAACGAGACAAATAAAAACACTTAGATCTTAAGTTTTTTGAAAGTAGCTTTCACAAATGAAATTAAACTGTTTCTAGGTGTTCCTGGTGTAATGGCTCAACGTCCAGAAATCATCCAGTTCAATTATCACAGCAGATGTCTGCATATATTTATCACATGTGCAATGACTTATTTGTGTTCCAACATTAAATGCAGAGTGTGCACGCTTATTGGTAGGTTTTGTTTTGAATAAATTTGGATACAGATCAGTTACGTTTGTAATACACTGTTTACAGAAAGATCGGTTATCCTTGGTACAATTGCATCGGAGAGTTGTATTGCACAATTGTGGAACTTTGTTGCGTGATTGTATTTGTATTTATCGGAACTTTTGTTAGTGTATACCTAGCAGGTATATTCCATTCCTGGTGAGGTAACACTGAAGCACCCTATGATTCGAATGCCACACGACACCTCCCATATCAATTAATCGCAGTTAAATTGTTTGGTCGCCCGCAGCTGCAAATGTATCCATCAGTTATCAACCATAGCAGTGATCTCCCGCTTGTAATCACCCTCTTGAGGGGAGACTTACCAGCTTCAGAAGCGAAGTCAAAATCACCGAGCTTACCTGTACTGAGCCATATAATTGTAAGGTGTAAATCCACCTGTATGTGTGTGCGAGCACGCATCATGCATGTGTATGTACGTCAAAATACTTAACAACTGAGAGGAAGGAGGTTAAGCTTGATAACACACATTAAATGCTGATAAAGTTATTCTTGTACACCAAAAACATAGTACATTTCACTCTTATGTAGCATCGTCAGTGAAGAACTTAAGAGTATAGTTTGATATATCCCTGACCATGGAGAGGCAAGTAAATGCAATATCCAAAGCCTGTTATTACCAAATTCGTAATATTGGTCATATCCGGCGGTACATCACATTGGATGCTTGCAAAACACTGGCACACGCCCTGATAACATCTCGGCTAGATCACGGCAACGCTCTCCTGTATGGTCTTCCAAGTACACTGATGACACGGCTACAGAAAGTACAGAATTTTTTTGCCAGATTAGTCACTTGCACTCATGAAAGAGTACATATAAAACCAGTCTGGAACTCCCTCCCTGTATTGGCTTCCGGTTATATACAGGTAGCAGTACAATATTTCGGTGTACACTTTTAAGGCACTACAAGGGACTGCCTGCCCCTCAGTATTTAGAGGAACTTGTCGTTCCGTTTCATTAGACAATGTCTCCACGGTCTGAGTCTGGAGCATTCTTAGCCGTATCACGTGGAGTGACATACGGTAATAGATGTTTCAGAAAGGCTGCTGCAACCGTATGAATAACTACTCTTGTGTATGAACAATTGTTTAAGTGGAATGGGCCATTTGAAGCACTGGTATTTATCGCCTTTGTTAACTTGGACACTATGCTGATGGCGAAGTACATGACTGCATTCAAGGCTTCTTATCTCAAATATCAACCAAAGCGTATGACGAGGCTACGATGATACTCATATATAGGTACTTGTTTATCAGCAACGGAGAGTGTCAGTTTTCTTCGTGTCCTGGATGATGCCGATGAAAATATTAGCTAAACTCTCAACACATCTCCTGGACAAGTGGAGTCGAATAGCTATATGATAATGATGAGCACTTGTCATGCTGCCCAACGTTCATGACATTCTGTCACTTCCTAAATAAACAATCTAGAATTGCACACGTGTGCTCCCAGTCAAACTCCATGCCATCAGAGAGGACGAGTCTTCAAGCAGGGAGAAGGAGCCAAAACGTAGCATCGTTGTCTGTACCTTCACCTCTGGTGTTAGTGAGGCGAAGGTTGCCGGCAGCTGTACGCAATCTACGGGATACAGATCTCCAACCGCACAAACTAGAGTAGTGTTTTGCATTCGTGAAATTAACATTTCCATAAAACACGGCATTAATAAAATATATTGGCCTGTGCTTTCGCTGTCTGGGTTATGGACACAGAAAATTAAATTGTAAGAATCATACATGCGACATGTGTGGGTTGCGACACCTTACACCAATTTCGTGATGATAATGATCAGCTACGACAGAATAATACTAGTAACGTTATTCCACCAAAGTCTGTTAGTAAGGCAGCCAATGATAATGCACGTGTATTTTCTAGTAATGTACATGTCACTTCACACTGTCTGTACTCTGATGATCATGTTGATGACGACTATTTCCACTCGATAATTGGTCCTGTGGAGATTTACCATGATAGTGATCCACATGTCAAAATATGTGTATATGCCTTAATTGGTGAGCAATCTGATGCACGTTTTGTAACTAATCAAACTTTCAACAGGACCAAGACAGCTGGAACACCGGTAGAGTTGCGTCTTGGGGAGGATAGCATTGCCTGCAAGATAACCAATTGCCCAGCTGTTCGATGTCTCCGTGAACCAAGTGTCATTCACCTCTACCGGCCTGCTACTCTATAGAAACCATACCAGCCCAAACTACACAGATTCCGAGGCTGGAGACAGTGCGAAAATGGATAACCAATTGCCCAGCTGTTCGAGGTCTCCATGAACCAAGTGTCATTCACCTCTACCGGCCTGCTACTCTATAGAAACCATACCAGCCCAAACTACACAGATTCCGAAGCTGGAGACAGCGCGAAAATGGCCTCACTTACAGCGTGTAGCTGATCAATTGATGGAATATGATATCATTCAGATATATCTACTTATAGGCATCAGCTGTGTCAGAGCAATAAAGCCTCGGACTGTTGTAAGCGGTAAGGATGATGAGCCATATGCCATCAAGACAGCATTGGGAACGGGTGCTATTGGTGCCATTTGCAAACACGATGATAATAGGTTTAAGATCACACTTTTCATATAAAACTCTAGTCAAGGGAATCAGCTATACGATGATGAGCAATATGATTTATTCCAGTTTCGACTTCAATGATACTTGTGAGAAGACGTCTATTCAAGATAGAAAGTAGAGATTCACCACTTTCCCGATGCGGATTCGGACATTATAGCTATCCTGTATTAAGGAATGACAGTGGAAGAATCTGCACATCATTGATCATGAGTAAGACAAGAGTAGCTCCCTCTAAAGCAGTCACAGTTCCACGACCTTAGCTACCAGCTGCGGTAATGTCAGTGAGGGAAAGTTGCTTTATTGCCAAAGAACTCAGTTTCAAGGATGTTGTTCCACTTTTCTGGACGGACAGCAATATAGTTCTTGGCTATATCAACAACGAGAAACGGAGATCTCATATCTTTGTTGGAAATTGTGTGCAAGAAATTCATGAAAAGTCAGCTCCTTCAGACTGGAATCATGTTCGAACGAAGAACAACCCAGCTGATTTTGCCTCACGTGGCCTTCGTGTTTACGAGCTTATTGAGAATGAGATGCTGTTGAATGGACCAGAATTCCTGGTTGCAGATGCACCACTTCCTTCTGAATTTAACCAAGGACAACTTGACCCAAATGACACAGAACTTCGAAAAGGAATAACTACTGTATTAGCTACACAGATCGAAACATTCTTAGCACCGATGGATAAACTACAAAGACTAGAAATCTTTTCTAGCTGGAATGCCGCGATACGTGCATGGCGTTATGCGTTAAGATAAAGAATATCGTCTTACAAAGAATTGATAATCAGGACCATGTCTATGGCCTAGTGGATACAACAGAAATTGAGACAACTAAGAAAGTAATTCTCAGACCACTACAGGCACAAGCATTCCCTACTTATGTAAAGGTATTGCAGAAATTTGCCAACGCAAGTCGCACAGATCGAGCCACGGCGAGACATCGTAATAATGTCTTGAGGAAGGGGAGTAACCTATATCGTCTCGAAAATGGACTTGTATAAGTTGGGGGGCTTATAAGAAGAGCAAATCTACCTAACCATATCACACATCCAATGATCTTTCCCAGACAGCACCAGTCAGGGCGTGGCATTACATTGAATGCCATTATAGCAAGTACCTAAAGGATAGTTGCAGGAGGTGCAGCAGTGACGTCATATGTGTGGAATTATGTCAAGTGTCGTAGGTTACGACGTACGCCTGAATGTCAGAGAATGGCAGTCCTGTCTGAAGATAAATTGGATGATGCGCCACCATTTACCTACAGTGCTGTGGACTTCCTTGGTCCATTTGTGATCAAAGAAGGCGGCAAGGAGCTTAAACGTTATGGTTCCCTATTCAACTGCCTGTCTTCAAGGGCAATACCTATTGAGGCAGCCTCATCAATGTCAACAGACCCCTTCCTGGACACTTACATGAGGTTTGTATGCCGCAGAGGGCCAGTTCGCCTACTCAGGTTGGACCGTGGAAGCAACTTTCTTGGCGCCAAGGGGGAACAAGCTGCTGCTTTAGTGAATATAGATTACGATAAGGTCAGACGTAAAACTCAGGTCATCCAGTCAGATACTATTGCAGCTGGTAGTGTCTCGGCTCAGGTCATATGGTGATTGTGCGTTTAGTGTTGCAGCCCCCAATTTGTGGAATAAGTTGCCGGCAAATATTAGAAATACGTTGTCTCTTGAATTTTTTTAATCTGTTCTAAAAACACACCTATTTAAGGTCGCTTTCACTGATACATAATTATTATCTTTTAAATCATTACAGGGTTTTTACAGACATTATTTGGGGTATTATTATATTACATATTATTTGTACAGCGCCTTTGAATGGCTCCTGCTAGTAATGGCGCTTTATTAAATATACATTATTATTATTATTATTATTAGACGAGAACTACTAAAGGACAAATGCCACTGGATCAACTTCAAGATGAATGTGCCTCATACGTCACACATGAGTGGCGTTTGAGAGCGGATGATCTGAC
This sequence comes from Paralvinella palmiformis, assembly GCA_025642065.1. NCBI lineage: Eukaryota > Metazoa > Annelida > Polychaeta > Terebellida > Alvinellidae > Paralvinella > Paralvinella palmiformis. The sequence goes on from JAODUP010001073.1 coordinate 47,114, forward strand.
GCGCAAGAAATGCTTTATCAGTATTCTTACAGAATCGTGGTGATTGCCTGGATGTTAAGACCCTCATAACTGAAGCTGAGGCAATAGAAGCACTCATAACTGTAGTCCATGCCTTTGTTACATCTCGTATAGACTATTGTAACTCCCTGTTATATGGCATATCTGATTATAACATTAATCGCCTTCAGCGAATTCAGAATAGTGCAGCTCGCATTGTAACAAATACTAGAAAATATGATCATATCACCCCAATTCTTCAAAAACTACATCGGCTACGGGGTATATATTTCAATATTTAATTGTCTTATGTTTGTTTTACAAACATATTATTTATGGTATTGTTATATTACATATTAACTGTACAGCGCCTTTGAATGGCTCCTGCTAGTAAGGCCGCTTTATTCAATAGTCGTCCATTAAGGTATGTCCACATCAAGTCCACCGGACACTCTCTAACTCTAATTCCAGAGTAGTCCTAGTCAAATATTTACCTCGAAGACTACCATAGTGATATCACCTCCAGGCCACGTCGTCAGAGATTGTGACATGTTCTGTACCCGCCCTGCCAATTCTGGTCCGGATGGAATTTGGAATTTCTCTCAACAATGCCGGAAATAAAGAAATGGGTCAACTTTCAGAGAAGCATTAAGGCCGACGAGAGTATTTAACTTATCGGTGATAATACACCGTGCAATAGCTGGTCTCTGGCACGGGTTGTCGACACGTATCCAGATAATGATGTACTGGTTAGGCAGTAACTTAATTTGTTATGACTAGCTCTGTAGAGTTTTGCCTGTCTTAGTGTCATGTTCTGCCTATGGATTTAATAGATTCCGGGTTTCCACTTATATAGTTGTATCATTAGTGTATACATTTAGCGAATGTCATTTATTGGTAATAAATCATTCATGCAAGATTTACAGGAGGTGTGTTACTGTATTCATATTGGTAAAGCCCGCGAAGTCTAATCTGGTCACCGGGAGATGCTGCCTATAACGACTATAAGTGAAATTAGGTTAGGCAAAGGAACGAACTGAGTTAATTATTTGGAAACTGTGTTTATTCATGTTTTAGTCAGATATTCTGGGTAGAGAGGTACGTTAAAACTTTAATTGTTATATAATTGAGATAATCATTTATGTGTCAAATGTCAGTTTCTTATTGTTAATCTTGAACTTAGATTTATTTTCTGCACAAATTTATTCCAGTACTAACGACATTCTCTCAACATTTAAGTGTGCTTTACTTTCAGATTTATGTGGTCTACAGAACGGAAAGCCAAACACTGTCAAGATTCGGATAAACATTTTACATTAAAGATGTGTTTAGGCATTTAATTAATTCAAAGACACCTTCCAACACATCTAATATGTATTTGTGACTGTTATACCATGATCGGCTATTAAAGAAACATGGGCACAACAACATGGTCAGTTGGTTTGAACCATTCAGCAAATCATATAGTTATAAAGGCAAATGGCCTGGATAAGCAAGATAAATCGGTTTGTATGCACCGACATACGCTTTCTATAGTTATGGATCATTAAAAAACTTAAAGTAGATCAAAGGTGAAATGTTAGATATAGTTATGATTGTTTTAGTTGTCCGCGGTATGATAATACTTATACTTTCATCCTCTTCAGGATTAAACTTCTAAAATGTTAAAAACAAATGAGTTATTTAGAGTTATGACTTGGTATATACAATTGCAATTATGTCCCAACGAAAATGCACCAAATCAGATCTATGCTGATGTCAGAATTATCTTGCGTTGAATCGATCCTAATTGAATATTCTGAATTACGTGCCAGCAGGAAAAATGGCCCTGAAGAATGATAATAATGTTACAGAGTGTTGATGATACGTAATTGTACAGATACAGATATAGATATAAATTCCTTAGAATGGTAGTTGAAAGGTATTGCAGTTTTAACTGTCTGTTTTGGTGAAGTTCTTTGTTCATTGAATAAATATATCTTAATATTAAAAGGTTAGTGCTTTATTGCAGGTTTTTACTCACTTCCTAGCGTTCATCATAATTTGTTTGTGTGAAATGTTTAGCCTCTTAACTGTTAAACACATGTCAATCTGGCTAATCCAAAAACAAACGTTATCATCACCGTTCAGAAGCCGGATCCCAAACATTGGTGCCGCCCCTTCTACTATTTCGACCCCAACAAGAAGATGTCGAACGGTTGTAGCTTCTGCAAATGGAAGTTACCGTCTTTTGTCTATCCATGCATCTTCCGTACTGCGTGTTGGTTATACTAAGGATACGGCATCATCATCACATTGAAATTCTCATACAAAGTAGCCAGACTTCAACCCCCCGCAGATGTTGGGCAGGACGAAACACAATTGTGGGTTTAAGATATAGGTGTTAGAAAACAATTGATTTGTTTATTTAAATCAATTATTGCTTTACTTTGAGACTATTTCCTACTTTTCTTTGACAAATTTCTTGCACATTGGCCGACGTATTACTTTCTTATCAAACTATGGCCATACAAAATCTTGTTTACTGCCTGTCATTGTGAAGTTGTATATACAAATATATACTGATAAATTACCAGCTGTTAATTACACAATGCTTTAATCTCAAAGTTCCAGGGTCAGGCTCTATTTTTGATGTCTATTCAGCACGAGATAACTATTAATATATACTGGATAAACACTAAGTGCTTGATATTAACTCAATTATTCGCAAAATGCATAGAAACTATTTGGCTTCAGATGTCAGATTATCTCCAAATTTATATAATTTGCCACATTATCTAGGGAAGCAGGGCTTCACTTGACACCATCTCTCGTCTTCATTTGTTGAATCAGATGGCTTTGAGAGAAACTGCTCCTCAAAACAACATATATACACATATATGGTAATAAGGCTATTATTATAATAACCAAATAGCACTCACTGAATCATATTTTTGAAAAATCCCCTGTCATAATGTTTTAGTTAGGAAGTACCAGTTCTGTGGGCTACAATTGACTCCAACGATGTCACACCCGAGATGACACCATCGTGAAAGATTTAACTCAAGCAGACGAAATATTGCGTGTCATTTGGTCTCCAACAACAAATTAACATTTCAATTGTATTGTAATTTCGAAATCGGTTCCTGTTATCTTTGTCTTAGTGTGAATATTTGACATATAATTTACTTTACTTGATGTGTTAATGTTATTACTGTTTTTGGCTATGGATTGGTCATCTGATGGTTTTAATTTTAACTGCAACAATATAACAATATAGCATTTACCTAAAATAGCAATATTTTTATCAATAATGGGTGAAAGAGATGATGATCATAACATTAAGAGAGAATATAACGTAATACTTTTTTATTTGATCCATATATAAATATATATATATATATATATATATATATATATATATATATATATATATATATATATATATATATATATATATATATATATATATATATATAGTATATGTATAAGATGAGCATGAAGTGTTAATAAGGTTAATTGGTATAACTATTTTAGTTTATTATGTGGTGAACGAGATGTAATATCAGTGGAAAGGCAAGGTTTGTAATGTTATTTGAAAGTTTGCAATTATGCGCTATTTGTACGCTGTAGTTATAATAAGTTTAAACTGACCACATTCCATAACTTAAACGGTGTATATAATCATGAACTGTGTCTCCATCATGTATGACCACGCAATTGACGGAGAAAAGATAACAATATTATAATTATTTGCATGGTAATAAATTTCGGCGTTCCCCCACTTTGTTCTTGTAAAAATCAGTAATTTATTAGATTTATATGAATCTAGTTTAACAATAGGGCGTGGGCTTTCTGCTGTGGGTAGCTAAACGCTCTACTTCAAGAATCCGCATTTAACAGAAACGTTATGACTAAGCTAGTATTAATATGTTAATGTTCGGACGGGTTAACAATGAGTGGGGGCGTCTTCGTGATCTATTTCGCAGCATTATCGACTAAAGACTTCTAGTACCTGAGTTCAAAACCAGGACGGGCTATATCTGAAGGGTGATTCATCTTGCACGTAGCCTGGCCTTCTAATGGAGGTCGCTTAATTGATACAATTACCCTACAACGTGCACAAAAATGGCCGTAAATTATCAAGAATTGCACATTAAGTATCAGTGACAAAAGGTATAAATATTCCAACAACCTTATATAAGTATCAACATTAAAAAGACCCCAGCCCGGGCAGGGACAAAGTTTAATTGTTTACCCTAATATTTGACATAGGAACCTACTGCTTTGAAAATGCGTCGATGATACGTTCAGTAAAATCTTTTCCTTCACCGAAACCCATTGAAGGCCATAGGGAGTGTATCTCAACCTGGAATGATCTTTTGTCGATGTGGCTTGTTAGCTATTTCCAGATAAGACGTTGTCGCCGTAGGTCTTTCCGGATATAACTACATTTCTGGCGTTGTTAGTAGCTATTACAGCGGGATTATCTGTTGGATAATCTGCCTTTTGACTAGATACCATTAATAGGCCATCCCTTCCACCAATAACAACAAATACAGAACGGCAAACTAAGCAAATCAAACGAGCAGTACAGAATTAACCCATTTTAAGGTTGTTGTTATTGTTGTTGATGTTGTTGTTGATGTGAGATTTCCGCCATTCCGGTAAACCGGAAGCCAAAATGGGTATCTTCGGCAGAACATTCGCAGCCAAAATAACGCTATTCGAGCTTCCTTTTCAACTCTAAAGATGATTTTTTCGGTATAACACAAATGGAAAAAAAAAGGTCGGTCGTAGACGGTCAGTAATTACTAGCCACAAAAACTTAAGATTGATATCAACATGAGACTGGTTTTATTGATTATCGGTATTGTTATGATGGTTTATGACACGATGGCGTCATAAACCGTAAAAAGCATATCTCATCAATATAGATGTTGGCAAAAAGCTGTTTTTTTGGAATGGCTGAAATGATTATATTATAAAACTATTATACAATAAATTAGGGCCCGATTATTAGACTATGGTAATCATGCGCTGGTGTCGGTTGTAGCCAAAATCAATTGACCTGATTGATCTGCCATTTGTTTCTAGAGCTTAGGGGCTGTACTAATGTAAATAGAACTATTCATTAATCGGATAACAAACAAAACACTGTCCTCTTGCGTTGGTGCTGACGTATATCTGCGACTGACCATGCACGCAGTGACAGTGGTTTCGCTTACCGATACTCCACGTGGCAGCAAAATGAGTCCAAGATATCTGCTACTCCGATTCTATTAATCCATCTGATAGCTTTCAAGTTAAACAATAGCTACACGTGGTTACTTTCATGAGAAAACGGCCTAGCTGGTATTTTGTCAGAGGATCCTCCAAGCACCGTAGGATTTGGATTAACGATGATTGACGTATCAGATGGACTGAGGTATTGTACGTGTGTGAAAGATGTTAGAGTCTGTCGTGGTTGATAAACAAAATGGTAGACAGTCGTTTCGGCCACGGTCATGTACCCCTGGAAATGTTATAACTGTAAATTGTAAATACGGATAAATTTAAATTATTTAGAATCCATATTTGTGAATGACTTCCATGTTGACAGATTAACTCAATGGAATGAGCTATGATATGAACTGGTATGTCCTGGGTTTATATACATTGGCGGTTAATTTGAAGTAGATCATGGTGTTATTTATAGTGTAATCAATTTCACTCATCAATTGCCTCTTAAAAATATTTTAAAGCAAATTCCTTAGAGATGTTTTTTTTAAAAATGGGTTTTTAAAATTTACGCTTACAAATATCATTTATGCCATATTCATGGTAAGAACTCAATATAATCATAGATCTGGCTGTGCGGATTAACTATTATTTACACCACTACACATTATTAATCCAAAAAATGTACGAGAGACAAGCATAAATATTATTTTACAGTCCTGTTCGTAAAATATAAATATACTAATTCCGATATAATCATAATCCATGACTGGTTCTAAGTAAAATAGATCAAAAGTGAAGGTTTAAAAAAAAAAAAAATTACAAAATATAGTCAATAAAGGTTTATGCCACTTTATGACAGTTTACGACTGTATATGACATCTTAAGGTATTTACGGCATGTTTACGGCGGGTCTTTGACACTGTCATGTTATAAACAGGTTTACGACTGTCATAAACCCAACTCTGGAGTAAACTAATTAAAATGAATACTTTGAAAGACTTAAAGCGTTGTCAATGCGGTTTCTGAGTTCAATGCTTTATGTTTTAACATATTAGTATGAATCTTTTATTTTAAGCGGTATATTTAGTATAATACCCGTGCACATCATATGTACATAATATCATATTTCAGGTAAAGTGTAAAATTGATAAACTGTGTGTTTGGAACTGCCGTAAATCATTAACCGGTAAGACCAGGGACGTCTTAACGCATGGACCCAATGGGCACTCGCCCGGAAGCCCAACAAGCATAAGGTCCGCACCGGCATAGGGGTCCATGCTAATGTGTGTATGTTACCCACACTTAAGTGAACCATACACCCTAGCGTGGTAAATACTAAACAGCAGGACCGTCTTAACGCATGGGCACGCTGGGCAGTTGCCCGGAGGCCCCACGAACATACGGCCCAAGCTAACCTATGTATGCTGTGACTTGATGTGAGTGGTTGTGTAGGAAGGGCCGTCCAGTGCGCTGTTTTGCCCGGGACCTGTAGTGCTGTTAAGAAGGCCTTGGGTAGGATGGCCACCAACTAGTGTGTACCAGGTTACTGGGAGCTCGTAAGACAGTCATCCATTTCTACCTTGCCCTTTGCTGCTCTTCGTCTTCTAACAAACTCTGTTTTTATAATTTGAGATTGGAAAGCAGGTTTTAGCGGGGTGTATTAGATTTAGGTGCCATATTTATTTGATAGTGGGACAGTTCCTACAATAACAGACTTTCGTATTTATACACACACACACACCCTTTATGAATGCCACTTTTATTATCTAATGTATGCGTAAATTGAATGTGGGGGAAATATTATATATTAATATGCTATTTGTATATATTTTCACCGGAATTGTTTATGTTCAGCGCACTAGTTTTACCTTGCACATATTTAAGACGACTACAAAGTGTGCGTCCCTAATATTATATGTTTACAATGATTTCTAAATTAAGAAGATAATATATAAGCACATTGATAGTTCAACTTATTTGATTGATGGGATGACATTGTCAGTTTATAAAGTGGAACAAATAACGAAAAATATATATTGAAGACTAAGCCGTATCGTGTCTATGTTTTAATGTGTGTCTGACGGGTGAAAAGATGGGTAGCATTCTACAGCTTGGTGTCTTGTTTGGATCACTTGATTAGTTTTATTTTGATCAGATAGCATTTTTGTCACCACAAAACGCAAACGGTATGAATGTGAATACTTAAATATATGGGAAACGCTGATTCTGGCTTGATATGCACTTGATAAAGGTTTCTTATAACCGAAACTAGTCGTGCTATTTTGGGCTGAGTGAAAATACTTTATTTCTGTTATTGTCGGAGGTATTATAATTATTATCATGATAGATATTATATGTACTGATATATATGCTTTATTTCCTGTTATAGCTGCGTTATATATGTACTAATATATACAATTTGTTTTCTAGTTAGGTAGTAGTCGTTTGATCATAATTGTGTAAGAATTATAAACATCACGAAAACCTGAGCCCACGCCTTTATTATATGTAACATAAAACACACACACACACACACACACACACACACACACACACACACACACACACACACACACACACACACACACACACACACACACACACACACACACACACACACACACACACACACACACACACACAGTGCGAGAGTCACCCAAGGCTGTCTTAACAGCACTGCATTATTACACCATATTTTAATGCTGAATTTATTATTTACATAGAGTATTTTACACTAAATACTCCGAGTAAATCACCGTAAAATAACACATTTAGTTCCTTTAATCGAAGTCTTACTTATTTTATCGACACTTAATTGGAAATAATTTCTTTATTACAAAATCTAATTTCACAAAAAAACAAGAGCTAATTAAGTTTAATAATGCGTGATTAATAGTTATTGATTAACCATATAACTTAATTCTCACACACTTCAAGGAGGCTGATGTAGAATCTAGTGACATATCTGTGTTAAATGCGTTCTTGGTTATACGCAACATAAACAACTTTACAGCATTACGTACTTTTATCATTTCAAAATTCACCATTAAGTTGGCAAAATAAAATTATTTTTAAAACAACCTACATTCATGTTTAATTCGCTCTAATACGCCAGACTAATTTCCATATGGCTAAACCTTCACGAACCCAGATGACGTTTTCTGAGAGTAACATCTTTATCGAGTTTCTTTTGTGCTTTCAATGGTTTCCTAAATCCCAAGTTTAATCCCGGACTTAAGTCTTTTTTGAGCTACAAAAGTGTTCTAAAAAGAATCTTTCGGTCCACGAAGAAAACCTTATAGGCCTCAATTGGATGGTTTTGACTTACACTGTTTCCGAGGAATACGTCATATATAACAAATCTCCCCATAATCCTAATTTGCATATATAAATATGCAAAACGTGTCATACCCGGTACAGAAAATATAATGTTGTCGATATAAGTAAATAACGACCAACAGGTCAAGTAAATCAGAGAAAATAAATAATGATTTACGTCACCGAAAATAAGTTTATGTTAAATCAAATTTAAAGCGCATGTTAGCTTCCAACACACAATACAAAGAAATTGAAGTTATTTAAAATTTTTAATAATCATCTTTATTTCTTATACACACATACAATAAGATGTACATAGCCAGAGACCACTTTTACCATAATGTAAAAACATATATGGCAACATAACACAAGACATGAAATACATATATAATTAGTAATATTTATAAGTAATGGTCGTGGCAATAAAACTGTTGATCACAAATATGAAAATAGATTATCACAATACATTAAATATATAGCCCCATATGTTTATGACTGACTTTTGCCTACATTACTGGATGCATATTTTTTCCTCAAGTTTGTTTTTTAAAATAGCCAGGAATTAGCCAAAGATTAACGGGTTTTTGATTTTTTTAAGAACAATATATATATATATAATATTTGTCAACAATTAGACAATAATTAAAGATTATGTCCTCATTAGTTTCAGCTGGAAATCCCAGACTGATACTGTCCTCAACCGATGGTTTTAAGTTTGAATATTTTAAGGAATTTGTTAAGGAATCCCACAATGTTACAAATGATTCCCACTATCTACTAACTGGAGGACACGTAACAAGATAATGACTGATAACATCTAAATTATTATTGGTACAGTGTACATATTGTCAATGGTTACTATTTACTGCTTTTCTAACATAAAGTCATACATTACCCGGTCGAATTCTATGTATTATCCTATATTGAAACGGGTTTCCCTGCACATCTTAGATACTTTGATCTATATCGTACTCTCGTGAGGTATATTGATAGCATTACTGGTGTATGAATTTCAAATATAAAAGCTGACGAGTGCAGTCGCTCTATCTTATCATTATTATATATATAGAGAGGTCTGCTGGCATGTTTGTACTCTAGGTAATTTATTTTCTGCCGTTCAAATATATGTCTCCATGAGCCAGGTATAGCTTGCCTAATTCTCAGGTGGTTTATAAAGGAACGATTGATTTTATACTTATTGTTAAGTTCATCCTGGCTCAGAAAATTACCGAAGGAGTCCAGCATGTATTCTACATATTTAATTCCACTTCGGAACCAACATTTCCAGAATACTGTGTTGTGGTCAACGGCGATGTTTCTATTGAACCATAGTATTTCATGTATATGATTTCCGATATTATGTTAGGCTTATTCTTATGTAAAGTGTTTAGATAATGCATGATATTTCTATAAAATTTGGGTAGCTTCTGTAATATGTGTTTACTTGTTCCGGTGCATCTCAACAAGTATTCGAAAGGTAACCCAACTATGTCTTCCATTATCAGTTTCTATGAGGATGTAGGATTATGTATTGCGCTTTTAACCCATGTCATCTTTAGTGATTTGATTTTTCTTGTCACACGTCAATCAGCTCACCGCCCCCTTGTTATATTTGTTTAATCGTTATGTTTCTTTCTGTTTTATTTACCCTTCCGTTAAAGAAAACAGAAGATTTTCTTCGCCATACTCGGCTCACTGGACGTTTGATCCCTGAATGATGCCAGCTGTTTGTTCATTGTCGATGCTGATTAATTCTCCTCCTGTTTCAATAATTTGTTATTGTGTATCTTCGAAATCATTGTCATTCACTACTATTTGTTGAAGTAATTTAATTTACTACACTAATGCTTTCTCGTAATTCTGCTTTTCATACTTAAGGTTTCTGCAATGTTTTACAAGGAAATAAGTTAATATACATTGCTTAGAAACATTTGGTTATAAAATATATCCCAATTATAAATTTTACGTAACGTACTTTTCTACGGAATTATGATGGCTGCAACTTTTTAATGGAAAATGACCTCTCCACAAACCATTATGATTTTAACATAATGTATTCATTTGATGGAGAAAGAAAAATACATTAAAATACAATTGAATAAAATCCTAAATATTTTACATTGATTCAGAATTATTACATTCAATTACATTAATTTGTTTTTCGAGAAATACTGCTTAAAATCTGGTTATGCTGTCTGATTTGTTTAGATTTTTTTGTTGTTGTACCACAACCATTATCAAATAATAATTGGAATTCTGCATAAAGTCATAAAATTTCAATAGTCTGTCATATTATCGCCATAATTGATTTTATAATTGCAACTCTTGATTTTAAATTCATTTCTGACACAAACAAATTAGCAAGCTTATATTACACATATAAGCCTATAGTGGTAGGCCTATGTGGACTCAGACACGCAAGTGGGCACGGACACACATACACACACACACACACACACACACACACACACACGCATATGATACAACACCCATGACACGGTCCAATATTTGCCTTTAATCCATTACCGTGTCCTGCCTTCTGACATTATCCAACAGATGGCGCCACAAGCTAACACGAAGCTTTCTGACACCGTGTCAACCAATCATCCTGAGCCATGCGCCCCATCCATACACCAGCCACAGTGCTTATCCAGAAAACAATTCGTCGACTTCTTGAAAGCCCCCTCAGCGACATCGCTTCTGGTCAGCTCTCATCGGTAGCAATCAGATGTGTTTTCTAATGGTTGTCGGTTGATTGGGCTTGAGGGCGGTGATGTATACAGAATCAACTTCCCGTCATTGTCGTGCCATCATGGACAAACAATCGAGGGATCATTAATTATCTAATAGCGGCTTTCTCCGGATAATTAATCAGGTGGGGGTTGATTGGTTATATATCAAGTCGCGGTGGGGCGTGGGAGGTGTAGTTATAGACTTGTAACTAAATTGCATTAATAATTATGACTGTAGGTTATTAATGCCACTACTACTGTTACTACTGATATTGTTGTTGCTGCTTTTATTAATTGCGTTATTATTATTATTATTATCATTATTATTATATTTGTTATTATCAACTGACCTGTATTAAATAGATAAACTCTTATTAAGACAACTTGCCAGCACTAATGTATCATCAATGTATTATAATCTATCATCAAAAGTAAATTAGTATGATTACAATAAAGTTTTAGCGAAATAGTGATTATCCTAGATTACAATGTCACCCACTTATTTTAATTACTGAAATCCATCAACAAAGAACATGTACACTATATGTATAAAGCAAGATTTATCTATATCGTTTGCATATTGTGCTATCAACAGTGTGCCGTGTGTCATATTTAAATCATACTTACCACAGACAACACATTTACAAATCATTCACAGCGTGCTATATCTGCCACTAGTCCGTATGCTATATAATGGACTAGTTATTTCATCTATGCACTGTGCATGCTTTTAGTCGGTCCTGAATATATTTTCCTTAAATAAACATATATTCAATTTAATACATTCATACGTCACAATAATAAATAAATGTTCACGGAACTTCCAACTGAAAATGTGACACCATTCACCATTAGAAAATAATGAATATAGCCCGAACCATAGTCATTCTGTAAGAAATTGTCGGTGTTTGAATAGTATCAAAATACAAACAAGTCCATGCATAAAATATTTTCTTTCTTAATATTGCCGATTCTAAATTATATGCTTCATTTCTGTAAATAATCATTTAAATGGTTGTTAGTTTAGTAGTAAGACGTTAGTATTAATTATTTCTTAATGATTTATGTGAACATGGTTAGCAAAGGTGTCGCTTCAAACCTGCTGAGAAAAGGGCTATTTTAACTGTACATGTGACTAACGACTAAGCTTATTTACTTGAATACGCCTCGTGTATTTCAGCGATTAAAACAACTGCGTGAAATTGTAATCAAGGATAATCGCTAATACGCTAAATATTAATTGTAATCAAACTGATTTACGTTTGATAATAGATTATAATACATTGCTGATGCAAGACCGGGAGGGCTATTGACCAGATCATTGACACTTTAACACAAACTTGCTACGACTACTATTTATGTAGGAGACCTGGGAATTGGCTGTCTAGAATATTCATCGGGATATGAATACTCTTATACCCATCCAAGTTCCAAAAGCACAAATTACGCAAAAGTAAGCACTTGCGTTTACTGAATAAATTATGATAACAGCTCGACCAGATCGTCAGCATAAATTATAGTTATGAATATTCTTTTCAGCTGAGGCGGCGGAATACGGATGGTGATGATTTATAAAGGTGATATTTGCTGATAGGATGGCTTCCAGAAGAGATAATTACAATATGAAAGCGCTAAATTATTGACATGTTTATAGAGAAAATATGACGTCAATTGAAAGTAAATTATCGGGAATAGAAACGGGCTCGAAGCAGATGTGTCAACCTGACCTGTATCATTATACATTACTAGATAATGATATATCACCCACATTTACCACCAAATAGGACCCATATATATATATATATATATATATATATATATATATATATATATATATATATATATATATATATATATATATATATATATATATAATATATATATTATATTGTTATCCACAAACATATACAATCATACACATAATAGCTCACACTACTTAACAATCCTATGACACAGCAATTAAACATACAAGCTCTGCACACCATAATGTGGCAATTATTTATTAAGGCGTACCACTAGTAATACCAGCCAAATTATATATAATGTAACAAGCGGCATACAAGCCATACACACCACTGTAAGCCATAATTCACTTTACTCTGGTTCGACCATACACGACATTATATGTAACCCACTCATATCACAATATATCATATTACGATAACACATTACCCAGAACTATCGATATATACCGGTCGCTACTAAGTTATATATCACCGACGCATGCCACCAGCTACCCACGACACATACCGTAACATACCACCCATCCATACCACCATGTACCATCTATCAATACAGCCGCATACACCCAACCCAAAAACCCTACGTAAAAGCCATCTGGGTCATCATATAGAACCCACTCATACTGTCATATACCACACACCAAAACCAGCAAGTTTCACCAACTTCACTCCCATTTACTATACAGCTATACACTACTGCCATGTACCACCCACCCATTATACATTGTACCAGCGATGCATGCTATCAGGTTTGATCCACCATAATACCATATATCACCCATTCATACCGCCATACTGCCGTGTATTAATCACCCATAATCCCATTTACCACCAACCCATGCTGCCTTGTGCCACCGAACTCATACAGCAGTTATGTACAATGTTAAACAGCCGATACAAAACCCACCTCAACTATGATTATAAGAACGCTGATTATGACAGTTAAGAGAACGATGACAATGATAATGATCATCGTTAATAGCATCACTACCGTCATCATTACAGCCATTATCATCATCAGTATCATCATGACGACCCATGATTAATAATCATAATATTGACACTCCACCTACCTATAATACTAACCAGTATTACAAGAACCCCGTTTCTCCTCCCCCCTCGCTATGTGTGTGTGTGTGTGTGGGGGTGGGTGGGTGTGAACGTATGTTTGTGTGTGTGTGTATGTCTGTGTGTGCGTGTATGCGTGTATGTGTGTGCGTGTGTGTGTGCCACTATTTGCTGACTAAACAACAACCACGCTAGTAAGTGGTCTACAAACATACTACAGGGTTTTCGTCTATTAACGGCTTCTGGCCCCAGTCATAAACACTTTGTATAAACCAGGAATACTAGTGCACACACACACACACACACTGCGCGCGCGCGCACACACACAAACATACAACCACACATATACACAACCACGTGCGGGCGTGCGCACACACGCAGAGAGACATTTAAACCCTGACAACAACTTCCTTGTGTCAAAATGGCGGTCAGAACGATGCCAGTAATAGTGAGTGACTACTAAACCGGATCATACGTCACAACAGCCCAACAGCCCGCGGGGTCTACCATGGATGGCCATAAAATTACACAACAAAATGATGGCTATCGCATTACTTAAGTGTCGACCGCATTGGTAACTGCAGTCAGATCGGCATAGATAGCCGCCATATTGATGTTTGGCAGCCATTTTTACGATTACAGGAAGTGATACACTTGAGCGAGTGACAATAGGAATTATTTATTTATCATCAAAACTACGGGTTATTTGCTCGATTGGTGGTAGTAATTCCTGATGTGGATGAGGGGTGTTCTGTGTAAATACCTCGACGTTTAGCCCTGCCACCATTTTGACCATTTACCCGGGCCATTAATTCGCCGGTTAGGCGGAAAAACGTGACCTGGAATCCGGGAACTTTCGGAACGAAACATGGCTGACTGTGAAAGAGGGGAGAGAGAGAGAGAGCATGATTTTTAGTTACCTACTCACGCGTTTAGCGACACCTGTTATTCTGATTTGAATGATACGAATTAAAGAGGGTGATCCAGAATTTGTCCTTACTCCTGGAATTTTATATAACACGGATCAATACCGGACCAGGCGCTGAGATGAGGATTTAATTGTTTTATGAATGACTGGACAATTGTGATATGGTAATTATTGTAGGTCAACATGGATAAAAACATAGGTAAGTACAACATATATTTGTTTGCAGGGCCCCTAGATATAAACACACACACACACACACACACACACACACACACACACACACACACACACACACACACACACACACACACACACACACACACACACACACACACACACACACACACACATACACACACACACACACACACACACACACACACACACACATATATATATATATATATATATATATATATATATATATATATATATATTGAGTTGTCATATCCCAAACACATAAGACTAGATTCGAACTCACAACGTGAGTTTGCACCAAGGTATAGTATGCCATATATATATATATATATATATATATATATATATATATATATATATATATATATATATATATATATATATGTGTGTGTGTGTGTGTGTGTGTGTATGTGTGCATGTGTGTACGTGTCTGTTTGTGTTTTTGTGTGTATTGGGGTCGGGTTTGCGTGTGAATGTGTTAATGTGTGTATCTGCGCGTGTTTGTGTGTTTTAGCTGTGTATAATAAGGCACAGAAAAACAAATAAATCCGTCCGTCTGTCTGTCTGGTATCTATCCCCTTTAATTTTTACTTTAAATTATTCTAGCTTTAAGCGAAGATTTATCTAGTGAGATAGAACCAGATTACGAAATATGGGACGAGGATGACGACCAAGCCAATAGTCTTCCGGATCTGTCTCCGACCACTAGCGACATACTTCCTACAGCCAATCCGGAAGTGGGTTCCAGCACGTCGAGGGAATCTCTGGATTACCACTCAGACGAACCGTTCCTAAGTCGGAGCGCGGTGGGAACAGTGAAGGCTGTGCAGGAAAATCTGAATACATACGACGTCCCGACAGATGATCCCGAAGAAGGAAAGCCGATTGCACGTATTCGGGAGCCCCGAGCGCATGCTTACTCGGAACCCGATGGTCGTGACATTCCAGGATCAAAAGGTCATGTCACTGAATTGGCTGAGGAGAGATCCGGATTGCACAGGCTGACCCCGGAGATAGCATTTCGTGGAGGAAGAAAGAAAAGCGACATTGAGTTGGAGATAGAAAAGAATCTTGCTGATGATCCTGAATTTGGGGACAGCCTCAACGAGTTAATACGACAGAAACAGGTAAAATATAGCGGCCCTACACACATCTAGATATGCACGTATGCGCACAACATCGCACGCACACGCTAACTCAGGAAGCAGAATTAATGATTCCCTGCTCGAAGCTGATATTGCCACAGAGATAAACCCATTCTAAGAACTTTCCGATTTACAGACACCCTACTGATTTGTACACTAATGTACCATTATTAGATATCAGTGAAGCAAACTATCTAATAATAACAATAACAACAACAACAATAATAATAATAATAATAATAATAATAATATTAAAATTTCAATGTTTTTATCTAAAATTATTCATCCAATATGCATTACCTGAGAATATTACTGTATAATACAGATATAATACTAGCCGCCTAAAGTGAATAGATCTAACATAACCTAGATACGTCATCTGTGTCTTTGGGAAGTTTTCAGTTCTTGATCCTCTTCTTTTCACAATGTATACCCGTCCTCTTGGGATCATTGGGCAGCGATATGGAGTTAAATATCAATTGTATGCTGATGACACACAGCTGTATATATCAATGGATCCTGACAGGAGTTAAATTTCTCCTCTTCCTTGAAACATTTAGGCTATGATGAGACAAAATCTTCTAAATCTAAATGATAATAAAACAAATATTGTATATTTGGCATCACCACATTGTGTTAAATCTCTAAAGACACCAACATTATAGATGGATGCATCTTCGATTACACATATTGGGTCAGTTACTGTAGTTCATGCCTTTGTTACATCTCGTATAGACTATTGTAACTCCCTGTTATATGGCATATCTGATTATAACATTAATCGCCTTCAGCCATTTACTAAATGTACAACAGATCTTTCAGAAATTAAAAAAAAACCCGACACAATCGTGTGGTAAACTAAGTTTTGTTTGTTCCGGTTTTTTTTGCCCTAAATTGCACACCAGTTACGAAAGTCAACACCATTCTCAGAAAGTAAACTTATCTGAAAAGCCTTTTAATATCAACACACTCATGTATATTGACACGCTATATTTACAAAATTACATTAATATCTTGAATAACTGCACGTTTTCAATGTGTAAAATTAGTTTTACCTTTGCATGTTTCACCGGGGTGAAATTCCTCGCTAGGTAAAACGATTCACTTGGCCTCTAGTGCGCCCCGACGCTAAAGCATTTTGTCCCGCGATAATTTTTATTCCGCAACACCGGCAGATATTAGAAATGCGTCGTCTCTTCAAAATTTGAAATCTATTCTAAAAACACACCTGTTCAAGGTCGCTTTCACAGATAAATAATTATTACCCCTAAATCACTTACAGGGTTTTTCCAGACATATTATTTGGGGTATTATTATATTTCATATTATGTGTATAGCGACTTTGAATGGCTCCTGATAGTAAGGGTGCTTTATTAAATATACATTATTATTATTATTATTATTATTATTATTATTATTATTACTATCCTCAGCTGCAATTCGTTGTTTCATAATCGACTCGAATTAAAATCTTTCTACGAACCTGAGAACTCCCACGCTGCAGCCGTTACCATAGTCATAGCCAACACCACATTCCCACACATTCCGAGCAAACGGGACACATTTCGAGCTGAATAGTCGCGAAGTATATAAAGTATAATTATTCGATAATAATAATAATAATTATTATTATCATCATCATCATCATCATCATCTTCGTCATCTTTATTATAGGTTTTAGTACGACCGGCTACTCCAAAGTGAGTGTTGTTTCGTGAACTGTTATAAATCTAAAAACTCACATTAAAGTTGTGCAATTCGAAACTCTGTATATTAAAACTAAGAAATGTATGGAATAGTTCAGGTAACAAAAATAAAACAATCAGAAGGTGGAAACAGAAGATCTGAGCAATCTAAAATAATGTTGTACTACAACAGAAATGATCCACGAACAGACATAAAGCCAAGATCTTTGTTCACCATAAAGATCCCGCCACATTTAGCCTACAATGTGCACAAAGGGGGCCTTAAAATATCAACCAATCATCAATCTACATAAAGATCTCCTAGGAATTTCTTTTCCCTAGGAATAATCCATCCATTGTTATTAGTTGCGGCGGACCTTGTACACCGCACCATTGACAGTACGTTTTCACCTTCACCGGCAGATTCGAATAATATCATATCCGTATTTCTTCGAAATGCCACATAGTCCTTCTTGCACAATCTTCCTAACTTCTGCTCCAGAAGAAAACAGTTCGCTGTTTACAAACCCGGTATATATTACCTCATAACAGAACTTTTCCAACCAAGAGTGGTGAGCATTCTCCATGAGTAGGTGATACTATAATCTGCAAAATATTAGTCTTCGGTTTCAGCATAATCTAGTTACTGTCAGATATGGAGAGATCTAGGTGTTGTTCGGGAAAATGTATTGGTACTGAAATACACCAACTTCCAAGCTGAAACCAGCGAAATACTAGAGCCGTGATACGCTGGCATGGTACATCTGTGCCACTCTAAATATTGTGACTATACCAATGTTCAGCGATGCAAGTGTACCACAGTGGCAAACTATTTCATAGAAAAATCTCCAACAATTTATTAAAAACTATTTCAGGGTTAGTAACAAGTACTAGTCCAAGTAATCCCGATTGATAAGAGCAAGTACCGGTATAAAAATGGAGTACCAATTGTTCTTAAGCATATGCCTACTAATGTTCTTCTTTACTTTAATCCGACACCGAATTGCAAACACTTGAACGTAAGTCTATACTCGCGCACGCCTGAACACGCACGCACGCACGCACGCACGCACGCACGCACGCACGCACGCACGGCACGACGCACGCACGCACGTACGCACGCACGCACGCATGCATGCACGTACGCACGCACGCACGCACACTAATTTGTACTTTATGTAACTTAATGATTATCAATCAAAAGTTCAGACTTAATTAACGAATAACTTAAATGAATGTTGTCTCGATTGTACAGGTACGCCGCACTCTGAAGCCAAAACGAGGTAAAACACAAAGGAGTGTACGGGGTAGTGCCAGATCAGCATCTAGTGAAGGATCCAGGAGAGGGTCAAGGTTATTAAAATTAATTAATTGATATTAGATCGAATATTATATATTTTTATGGAAATCCTCGAGGGGGTTTGAGAATATTATTAATTTACATTTATAAAGGATGAAATAAGTTACGCGGATAATGATTATACTAATTAATAATAATAATAATATTAGTAGTAGTAGTAGTAGTGGGGCGCTTCCGTGGTCTAGCGGTAGCGTGTTGGACTACAGAGCACTACCACCCGTGTTCAAATCTCGGCGTGGGCATATCTGAAGGTTGTTTCGTCTTGGACTTCGCCTCATTACCTTCGAAGGTCGCTCGGCCCATTTAGCCTACCGTGTGCACCAAAAGTGGCCGTAAAACACCAATCATCATCATAACCATTATTATTATTATTAGTAATAGTAGTAGTAATATTATTTACGAACAACTGTATAGACAATATGATATAAATACCAACATAACAATAGCTGAAATATTCAAACTATAACCATTTGTATGAGGATGATACGGAGAAAGTATTGCTTCCTGTTCGTGTGGTTTTCTTAACTTGTTGCTCATGTAATTAAAACGAAAACGTTAAAATAATAAATGTGTTTTCTTAATAATATTCCTAATGGCGGGTCATCTAGATTAGGAAACATCACAGATTCACTGTTTCTAGATAGGAATATACATGTATGGCACGGAATTGATTTATTTGTCATGTCGCTCCATAGTACGTGTAATGAACAAAATACAAATAGAACCCAGTATAACCTAAATCTATGTTTGGCTATCTCAATACTCGCAAAAGTGCTTTAATAATAATAATAATAATAATAATAATAATAATAATAAAAGTTATTACTATTGTTATTATGATTATTATTTTACTACTACTATTACTACTACTACTACTACTACTACTATTATTATTACTACTACTACTGCTATACTACTACTACTACAACTACTACTACTACTACTCCTACTGCTACTACAACTGTTACAACTACAACTACTACAACTACTACTACTACTGCTGCTACTGCTATCACTACTACTACTACCACTACTACTACTACTACTACTACTACTACTACAACTATTACTACTACAACTCTACTACAACTACTACTACTACTGCTGCTACTGCTATCACTACTACTACAACTACTACTACTACTACTACTACTACTACTACTACTACTACTACTACTACTACAACTACTACTACTACAACTACTACTACTACTACTACTACTACTACTACGCTGCTACTGTATCACTACTACTACAACAACTACTACTGCTGCTGCTGCTACTACTACTACTACTACTACTACTACTACTACTACTACAACTACTATTACTACTACTACTACTACTACTACAACTACTACTACTACTGCTGCTACTGCTATCACTACTACTACAACAACTACTACTACTGCTGCTGCTACTACTACTACTACTACTACTACTACTACTACTACTACTACAACTACTATTACTACTACAACTACTACTACTACTACAACTACTACTACTACAACAACTACTACTACTACTACTTTTATTTTGTGTAGACGCGATGACGACATAATAGAGATATATCGGCGAGAATCAGTACCTGCCACAAAGGATGACATTAAAGATAATCTTAAGATTCAACACGACATACTATCTGGTATTCGAGAACAGCCCTGGTGGATGAAACGGAAACTAAGAACTCTGAGGTGAGTGGGTCAGTTTAATGTCGTGTGTTCGTTGTGTTTTAGTTCTCCGTGTTAAGGCACTGACGTAGTTCCTTAAAAGATGGCTGCATAAAAGCATCGTGTCTCAGTCGATGTGCGTCAGCGCGTACACGCACATTTGATCACAAGAAAAACGACAGTAACAATAATAACAGTTACTACTAGTGCTACTCCTATTTCTACTATTACTACTACTACTACTAGTAGTAGTAGTATTACTACTACAATAACAACTACTTTACTCCTACTAGTACTACTAATAATAATAATATTAACACTATTGCAAGTCAGATATCATTGCCAACATTTACTATTATTGGTACAACAACAACAACAACAACAACAACAACAACTACTACTACTACTACTACTACTACTTCCATTTTTCTTTGGCAACTTTATCTATCTTTTTAACAATAACCGCAACAACAACAACACCAGGAATAGGACAAACAACAACACTTAAATTATAATCCAGTAGTAAGGTCGTTAGGTGCAGTACTCACCCGATACCCCAACTAAGGTTATTTCAACTGACAAGGAGGTTTTACTTGCTGATCTCCTGGTCTTATCTCTGGTATTGGATCCATTGGATGATGTGGATCATCTGGTGGATCTCTGTGATAGTACCATCAGAGACATTGTAGACCAGCCTGCACCTTTAAGGACAAAGGAAATGACAAGAAGACGAATGCTTCTATTGTACAATAAGAACATACTAGCTGCAGAGACACAGAAGGTATTGCTAGCGTCTGTGGATCATGACCAGTTTATGTGTTCGTTATAAAATGTTTAAGGTCAGTAAAATTCTAGTTAAAAATACCCTTGTCCCTGCTAAACCTGAATAACTGTTTTAATAACTTCTTCTGTCAAAAAATATTAAATATACATAGTGGGTTCCGTTCCAGTACCTTATTACAGGATAAGCCATTGGTAGAAGAATCCTGCATGTCCATGATGGATACATTTCAGTCTTTTACAGAGACTGATATCAGGCAGTTGCTGAAAAGTCATCTAATGCTTTCTGTGCAGTTGACCCTATGCCTACATGGCTTGTGAAAGATTGTCTGGATGTTTTGATAAGCCCTGTTACAAATATAGTTAATAAATAATTATCTCTGTGTGTTTTCCCAAGATCCATGAAAGCTGCCCTTGTAAAACCATTTACAAAACAATCACAGTTTGGACTGTAATATTCTAAACAATTACAGACCTGTTTCAAATATTACTATTTTATCTAGTTATAGAAAGGGCAGTTACTTTTCATCTAAACAAAAATATAATCAATAATAACCTTAATGAATCACTACAGTCTGCCTATAAAAGTGGTCACAGCACTGAAACAGCCTTGATTCGAGTGAAAAATGATATTATGATGTCAATTGATCAAGGTAAGCCAATAATACTTGTTATTCTGGACCTGTCTGCTGCATTTGATACAGTTGACCATAATTTACTTTTCTCTAGGTTAAAAGACATGTTTGGTCTGTCAGGTAAAGTACTTCTATGGTTTAGATGCTATCTGGACTAAACCCCACACAGAGTGTCTCTTCGTGGTATTTTATCTGACGTTCAGTTTTGTGTTTTGGTGTACTATAGGGTTCAGTTCTTGGTCCTCTGATTTTCATAATGTATATCCGTCCTCTTCGTATAATTGCGCACCAATATGGAGTTATATATAGCTTATAGGCTGATGTCAGACAGCTGTATATATCACTGTATCCGGATAATGAATTAAATTTCTCCTTTTCTTTTAATAATTTAGAACATTGTATTGCTGATATTCGGCTTTGATTG
>JAODUP010001073.1:80000-124843 GCA_025642065.1 Paralvinella palmiformis
TAGCCAGTATGTTTAGCTAATGGCGAGTAATTGGCTTCTTCCTTAGTCCTGTGACACTACAAGGAATTGCTAAAATCGACAACAGCTGCCCAGCATTAATCTGCGTAACGGTGAATAGCAGATCCGTGGGAAAATACCTCTGACGTCAGTGGTAGTTCCTTATTTGATCTAATCGTCATTTCTTCGTTTTGCGCGTTGCAGGTCTCGATTATAATGTCGCTAATCACGGCACTGTACCCATCGATTTTCGATCTCATCGGG
Source organism: Paralvinella palmiformis (assembly GCA_025642065.1). Classification (NCBI taxonomy): domain Eukaryota; kingdom Metazoa; phylum Annelida; class Polychaeta; order Terebellida; family Alvinellidae; genus Paralvinella; species Paralvinella palmiformis. Next base: position 80,262 of record JAODUP010001073.1, read on the forward strand.
CTGATGGAGAAATATCATCCACGGATTAATCTCAGATGGCAGCTGGCCAGGATACTGGTCCTGTATCTGCTGAATCTGTACACATTGATCATAGCGCTGTATCATAAGGTAAGCTTCGATCTAGGCATCAAGACGATACTGTCTTTCCCAGAATCCCACGTATATGTGGATGTTCCTGTAGCGCTCTTCGCTGCAAAGCTCATCGATCCTGGGATTAAGTCTCACCGTGACCCGTGTTTGCTGGTTGTTTCATCCCCCAATGAAACATTTCAGCTGACGGTTTTATTTCCCTATTGTGTAGTCCTCAGTGAGCTTGCGGTCTAATTAATTCAGTCTCACTTACCCACCCTGGACCGTATTAATCCGCGGCTTTAACTCTACAAACCGCCTTCTGTCACGTGAACATTTCAGTACACTACACCAGACAGCCTGGCGTTATTATGGTAGACACTAGACCTCGGTACAGAGCCATATAGCCATCGTGAAACCTAGTATCGTCCTTATCTCTAAACCTAAGCCAATTTTGTCTTAGAGCAGAAGATCTATTGTCATATTACAACAATCTTAGAGATAGAGAGACTGGGAGAGACAGATGGAGAGAGGGGGGGGGAGACCACCCATCCACGTTAAGACCAGAGAACAGTGGCTATCTTAAATGACACAAACTATGTGTCTGTCGTTTCTCAGTCATGGATTTTGGAAAGATTATACACTCTTGGAGTGGTTCTCCTTCAACGGAGGAGTATACAAGAAAGGAAAAGTTTATTTGACTGAGTGCCCACTCATGTACCTATGATATTTTGCTTAATACACTTTTAATATTAAATCGGATGTAACATACTGAGCTAGTTTATAATAATCCACGCTTTCCTATAAAACCCATCAACTCATCAATATAAATCGACAACTTCTGCCTCTCAGTGTCTATGTTTTGATAACCGCCTAACCGCCATAACGATTTACATATTCATGAACCTGAAGCCGACACGAATGAATATCCTCTGCTGTAAATAAACAATACACTTCAAATGTTCTGTATTTGCATCGTTTAACTTAACTAGCACAGAAATAAAAACCAGAATTTCTTTCCCTTAAAATAATTAAATAATAAACAATAATTCTGGCCTCAACGGTAGAAAGTGGGACAACTTAGCCATCGTTATTGTCATGTTGTTCTGGAAGTCGAAGGTTTAAATCCCGGTCATGGCACTATTATAGGAGGAAGTTATCATCCAACCTGGCAACCGGCAAGTTGTTCTCCACCGGATATGCGATATATTGTAAATGCAGATTTATTTAGAAATTAGTTCCCGTGGTGAAGCTGTAAATTCCAGACCAAATGCGTCTCCCTCATTTGAGGTTGTCAGCCATTTAAAATAACTGCCAATTCGGCTGTTATTATTATTATTATTATTATTATTACAGTAGTTGCAATTATTGAAGACAATAGGCTTCTAACGACCGCATGGTTTATGGTTTCATAAAGGCTAATAATAGACATTGCACATAGAAATAGTAGAATAATTTATCGGGCTTTTCCTTCATCTATATTAAGTTCAATGCATGGTTGAACATTGGTTAGTGTCTGTGCGATACACCAGGTGGAGATAGTGCGATGTCTGTGAATTGGTTGTACGACTATATCGGCCGTTCTGGTTTGTAATAGTTCTCGCCCATAGATAATCACCGATTCACCGCAAAAATGTCGACATCAGTATGATGTCCCGAGTAAATGTTTGTGTTAATGAAAATTTTAATTTGATAGCTTCGAGTAGATGAGCTTTCTTGAAGATAAATCCTAGTATTTTCTAGATGAGTTTAATAATAAGTATCATAACGCGCAGTGGGCTAAGTTAATTTGAACCAGGTCGATCATAAAGGGAATTGATGGGATATACATGAATACGTAATGATCAAAATGTAATTTTGTTTTTACAATTCATATATATATATTTATATAATGCATTTAGATATTGATGAAGGATTCTGATGATACAGTATGTAACATAACCACGGTCATCAATCCCCCTGAGCCCCTGATTGGAAATGGAACATTTAATTGGTTAATTGGAAACGTTACCTTGGTAACATCAACTGAAACGCCCGGTCGGAATTGTACGTCAAATAAAGACGACGGCGAGATTCAATGTTGGGAAACGATGATTGGTCAGGTAAGGAGAAAGGTGAAAAATATAAATCAATACATGTATAAAAAGTAATTTTTCCACTTTTGCATTAATATCATGTTGATTTGTAAGACAAACTAATTTCAGATACACACACTGACACACATACACATACGCACATCAGCCAATCAAATGCACAATTCTACGCACATACTATCTTATATCTACAGGAGATCATGAAACTAACAGCGTTCGATACAGTTATAGCGGTGGCGTTCATTTTCGTAATAGACTTTTTTCGCGGACTATGGGTTCGATACTGCAATTCATTCTGGTGCTGGGATCTCGAAACAAAATTTGTACGTATATTGATTGGTCAGATCTGATTGACTTTGGAGCTGTTTAAATGGCGAATAAGCGCTTGAGTCACTGTATATATATATATATATATATATATATATATATATATATATGATGTGTGTGTTGTATATATATATATATATATATATATATATATATATATACATATATTTGTGTGTGTGTGTGTGTGTGTGTGTGTGTGTGTGCTACATCAAGTTAGATATATTAATCTGTAGCTTATATTCAGTTGTTCTATTTCCAGCCAGAATACGGTGAATTTAAAATAGCTGAAAATATTCTACACCTAATAAATAATCAGGCTATGGTGTGGTAAGTACAAGTAATCTGATTAGCTTTAGGCTTTCTTCTACTGTATAAAATATATCTGCTTGTGCGTATATATGTTTAAATGTGGGCACGGGTTATATCCCATTTATAAAGATATAGAATAGTCCCTTTAATAAATAGGAAATATATTTAAATAATTCCATTATATTTCTGATGGTCTTCCAGGTTGTGGGCTCTAATCCCATCTATTCTTGTGTTTGTCATTACTTTTATTTACTAATTACGATATTGATATTAAAAGATAAAATATGCATATTTCAAGATTATTTATGATAAAGTGTTACTAAGAAAAAATATCCATCTTCAATTGTTTTATTTTATTTCCCAGTCCTGCCACTATATGCCTATACTCATGGGCTCGACTGATGCGCAGATCCTCAATGATATGAGTTAATTCTCAATCAACAACATAATTGTTTGATAGTTCACCTGTAAAATTTTAAATAATTTTATCTTATCTGTCGCTACATAATATTATTGGCACAGTATTAGTTGCGATTTAACCAATAATATGTAAAGTCGCTTTTTTAACAGAAAGCTTCTTTCAAGATTATCGATTTAATTTAATTAACGCATGTGTCTTATTAAATCTGTTTCATCATCATCATCATCATCATCATCATCATCACCGTCATCATTATTATAGTACGCATCATAAGTCAGTAATCTTGTTTCCTGTCTATTTAAAGCATTTCTTTGTAACTTTTCATCCTATTCCGCAATATTCAATTTCCTATTAAACCTGTAGATAGCATTATTCTACCAATTTTATACTCAAAGGAAATTATAGTACGTAGATATTTTAATTGTGCGTACACAGAAATTCAGATTCCGGTCAATAATCCCGTCCCCTACAAAGGGAACCTTATGAATATTCGGTTCTGTTAGTTTTCACCGACGTCACCAACGTGTGCGTATTTTGGTATAGTTTACCATGGTTATGTGTGGAACGTGCCAAATACCGAGCATGCACGTATATGCGGCCGTATGATTAATTAACCACAAGGTGGGCGGCCTTGAAGTGATACGTCTTTATACAAAATTGGTTCAGCGTTTATATCCACGGAACACTATTTTGATTAAACAAGATACAAGTAATGGAAAGACTAATAATGCCAGCAAAAGTTAAATTTATTAGAATAAGCATTGGAACAAACTGAGAAAATTATATATGACAATTAGCATATTAAAATTGACATGTCATTGTTATAGTAATAACTTGCTGAACAGAATTAACATATTAAAGTAAATAATTTCAGGCATAAAACTGAAGCAAACTTTCTTATTAAATTTGATGCGAGATGACCCGCTTCTATAATTGGGTATGATGTGATACCCGACTTTTAGGGTATCAAGTTGTATTCGTGTGAAATTGTGAACAACTAGTTTAGGTTCTCGGTGGCATTCTTTCAATATTTCAAGCTTGAAGCCATTTTTGCACAAAGGTCGTCGGCTTCTGGCAGGCGCTCAATCGCGGAGGAGGAGTTGATTTGGACTCGAATCGCAGACATTCGGATAAATGTTTTTCAACGTTACTGACGGTGCCACGGTGTTTCAAGATGCGCGAAGAAGGTGAATACAGAACGTTGTATCTATTGATGTTCGATACAGGACTTCTCCGTTGTAATAGCTAAATCAAGGTTATTGTTGTATATAGTTATACCGAACCAAAGTCATATTTTTCTCTCATTTGGTAAGCTCGGTTCAAGCTTTCCACATTTTAGAGTTAATAAATTGCCAGGAATCTTCAGATACCAATTGTCATATCCTCATAAATACTGTTACCTATTGTTTGCTTTATCGTGACACAATAGAATTTTTAATATAACTTTAATCTAGCTTTTTGTGACAATTCAGAGCTGCTTGATAGCGTATATTAACTGTAATTATGACTTGTTCTATAAATTAACATAATCTAAATAAGAATATATATATATATATATATATATATATACATGTATATATATATATATATATATATATATATATATTTTAGTCAATATATGTGGATATGGTTCGGTCCATTCCATGTGCATAAAAGTGGCAGTAAAACATTAATCATCATCATCAATCATCATCATCATCATCATCGTGATCATCATCATGTAATATAGTGCAATGTATCCACGATTCAAATGCTAACATTAGAACATAACAGCTCAAAATAATTGATATATTGGCGTTTTAAATATATATATATTTTTAAATCCTCATTTATACGATTTATTTAGATGTCAGTATTAAATATTCCGTCTCTTATAACATAGAATTAAATAACAACTGAGAAAATTCTGAAAATGTAATTATTATAAATATTTACACCGATTAACTTTGTTTTCCATTAATTTAATGAGCTTTTCAAAACGCTTCAACTATTATTTAAATAATAAAGCAAGATCTTCTATTTGATGCAACAATCAAATCGGGATATTCACAAGGATACAATCTTGTTCTTAACTTATAATGTACAGTAATACAATTAAGCAAATCTTCTCAACAGCTGTATTTCCTTATTTCCATCTCTACGTTGCTGTTCTAAAAGATACCCCCGTTAGGCAATTTCCGAACATATTTTCGCCAAGTACAGTAAACCTTGTTAATGCATGGACCTGATAAAATGTACAGTGGAGAATCATATTAATAATAGGTACTGAAAAGAAAATTTAGACTTGACGTAATTTGGTCTCGTCCAAAGTTCACCAACAGCTTTATTGGTGGCCTTAACATTGACATGAGAATCAGAACACAGAAGCTACAGTTGAACAAAGCACGTTGCGGTTGTGTTGGCGCTTGTTTAACGCCATTCACACCGAAAATGCGTTATAATCGGTCGGTCCTACTAATGTGTATGATAACGAGGTACTACAGTATTATACCGCTGAAGGTAAAATTAATTAAGGAATGCTATCTTTATCATCGAAGATAATTATAGACGGTAGCAACTTACACTGCTCACGATGTGCGTGTTGTTGTTTTTTATAAATTAAATTTCAAATTAATGTTTTATAGCTTGGTTTAATATTTCCAATTTTCTCGGGTGATGAGTCGGACTGTAAATCAGTTGAACGTGGTTTGTTGATGACGAGCTGAAAATGATATACACATAATTATAATTGAATTAGAAACAAGAAAAAGTTCGCAAATAATTGTCGGCGACTCTTAATTGCATAAAATTGCGCAGGTATCATCCTTCCGGTCTCGTATGTCACGCGATTTAAAGGTCACGCGACTAGAGACCGGCGAGGTTCTTCGTGAAAGAAGACGCCATTTAACGTCAACACGTACCGGGAATTGTAAGATTTTGCAACGACGTGGATTAGACTGAATAATGGAAATTACAAAACCTCATTAACGATAAACTACTCAAGCTGGCTAGACGAAGAAAAAAACAAAACAACGCCCAGTGAACTTCTCGCTGACAATCCGCCGAAACTGTGCGTGTTTTCGTACTACCACCGGTTGTTGGTAGGCGATTAAATAGCGCGGACTGCGCGCCACTGATTTATAGCTACATACAACCTGCTTCAATCGACGTTAACCATTATTAAGAACCGGCGCAGATTCATATGGAGTAGATAGACTGGATTTGAAACATGAGAGCGATGAAATTTTAATTAAATAATTAAATATGGGTTAACCGGTGCTGACGTTATTGGTCATAGATATATATATATATATATATAAGACGGTTCGTTTCTATTCACGTAATTTTGTAATGTTTCTGCATTTATCCCCATAACATGATCATAACGTAACCTATCATTGCGTTTCAGGATGGGGACGTTCTTTTCACCGGTACTTCCTATTATAAATCTCCTCAAGTTGTTAATTATGTTATATGTGAGGAGTTGGGCCGTACTCATGTGTAATATACCTCACGAACGGGTGTTTAAGGCTTCCAGGTTAGTGCAGTATATATATATATATATATATATATATATATGCATATATGCGCGCGCATGTGTGTATGATATATGCGTGTTTTTTCATTAATTAGTCCAGTCACTTCAATAAACATTTGCACACACAACAACAACAACACACACACACACACACACACACACACAAAACCAATAAATATCCCTTTCAGGAACGGGCGGCAGAGATGGAGGATGCATTATCCCATACTTTATTCTCATTCACACCATGCCAGTCACACAAACATACATATGCCCGCGCACACACGCACGTACGCACACACGTATATATATATATATATATATATATATATATATACAACACCTTACGCTACTGGTCATTCTTATTCAAAAGTATAGTGACTGTAGTAGAAATAAGTGTACTATTAGTGTGCCTTCAATCGTGTTTGATAATGTTCATGATGATTTAATATATATATATATATATATATATATATATCGCGTATATTCTATATTATGGAATCGTATATAATGAACGAATGCGGCCATTTGCAGATCAAACAATTTTTATTTCGCCTTATTGTTATTGATGCTATTCCTGGTGACATTACCACTGATTTATCTCCTGATGGTGGTACAACCTTCCCTAGACTGCGGCCCGTTCAGGTAAGTGACCTCTAATTAACCACTAATCACAAACACGCACAATTCGTTTATCTGACGTCCAGCACACGCCCTTACCCCCGACAGCGACACGGATAACTCGATCAGATTATGAGTAATGACCTTATCATATCCGCGATGACAACTAAAGAGTATCTCGCCGAGAGATATAACGCCCCCCCCCCCCGTGGAACTCATCTTGGCGGCCGTAATTGCGAAGAAACTGGCTCCGCGAAATTCAATATGGTCACCATGGCCGCTCACAAACAGACGGCCGGTGTTGCTAGTTTCCGTCACAAAAGAACCGGCGCTTTCGCCACCGAGTCGAGTCGTCCCCAAATCCTTCACTAATCCTATACGTTTCAATTGGCAGCGGGCTGGAGAAGTCGTACTACATTTTCACGAACACAATCGAGGCGGAGTTTCCATCATGGCTGAATAGAGCGGTGTTCTATGTAGCGTCACCTGGCGTCATACTTCCTGTCTTCCTTTTAATGTCGTAAGTCTGCCGATGGTTGTTGTCGTCGTCACGGTCTGATGATTCTTTTAATAATGTAGATTATTGTCGGCCAGATCGGTTGACGGTAAACATTGTTCTTTTGTAGGGGGAGGACGTCATGATAATAGGTTACTAATGATATATAAGACAATGTGTGTCAGGGTGGGGGGGGGGGTGACGGGGCGATGTTACGGACCAGCGATAATGGGTTAATTGTTGATAGCTTACTCCATCACATATCATTCTCAAACTCACATTGCTATGTACCATCCAGTTACAGCAAAACATAAACCGGACATACCACCAGATAACACCCAATCGCTCCATGTACCACCCACGTAAAACACCGTTTGTACAACCGGCCCACACCATTCTCTGTCATCGCCACGTACCACCCACTCACACCACCATATACCACCCACTGGGCGCTGCCAATGACCATCCGCATACACCGCCCACGATAACCCACCTAGATTACCCAACTATACCCCAACACCGTATCGCCGAACACGTGTTCTATATTAACTGTCGCCGCCATATTGTATTACCTACTTGTTGGCCTAAACACGTGAAGGATCAAAGGTGCGCCGACGCACCTTCCACAAAACACATTTATCTAAATTAAGCTGTTTTCTTTATAAAAACACACTACGCTATCCTGTGAGTCTTTACGTCATCTTGTCGGGTTGAGTGGCCTCGGAACAGAGTAAGTCGAGACTGTTGTGGAACAATTATAGAATGTTTCGCATCTTCGTGAGCGAATTAGGTCATTTTTACGAGAAAATGGCGAAACAGCCTCACAACGGCATGTTTCTCTTACTATTGTCGGCGTATTTGGTTTTATAATCACATTAAATTATGTTTGACTTTTTAAAATAAATTGGTTAACAAGGTTTATAGACGCATATAACTCAGAGCCATTATAAATTTGCATGGAAGCAGACTCTTATTTTTCACTGTCTAGATTATAGACGAGACCCATCCCCCCTCAAATCAATTAACCGTGCGATGGAAAAACGTTCACCTGGTATTTACCGGGTTCGAACCGATATCCACCGCCTTTTTATTCCGACGCCTTACCGTTGAGCTAACTTGAACTAGAAATCAAAATTAGGAGATTTCGAACGGGCATTCGTAAAAAGAAAGGGAAGAAAATATTAAAATTATACATATGACTTGTACCTTTAAGGCTATCCGACGTCACCATCCAGCTGGCTTGTGAGCAGTCGTTAGTAACCAGCTGGCGGTCTCGTTTACAAACAGCTGGTCAGTTAAGTGTGATAAATGTCCGAACCCGTGAGTGGTTTATGGAGAGAATGGTTCCGTCTAGGTGACAATATGGCGACGTGTGTATGGGTTTGTCGCCGGCTGGTTCTGGATAATGGCTTCTGGTGTGTTCTGGTCATTAGCGGGAATGTGGGGCGACTGGGCGGATGGGGAAGGCAATAGCCTGTGATGGGGAGGGGGGAGTGGTGGTGGATGGGGGTACCGGATAGGGCCATTTGCAGAGAAATTGCCAGAATTAGTAGAATTTGAAGGAAGAAGAAACGAACCGTTGTCACCGAAACGAACCATATCCCAAAGTGAAATGCGCTTTAATGGAATTCATGAGCCAATACACTGAATATGACAGGGCACCTCCGTGGTCTAACGTATAGCGCGTTGGATCACAGATCATTACCACCCGTATTCGAATCTCGGCGTTGGCACATACGAAAGGTGTTTTATCTTTGACTTCGCTTCATCACCTTTGTTGAGCGCTCGGCCGATTTAGCCTACCATGTGCACAAAAGTGGCCGTAAAATATCAATCATCATCACTGACTATGACAAATGATAAACCTCAGATAGAGATTATTAATACAATTTCAAAAGGACGCTCAGGGATATACTTTGTCGGATAGAAAATCTTGGATTAATAAATTCGGTTTTTAAAACGTTTACTCAGAATCAATTGTCATGCTATCATCGTATACAGCAACAGCATAAAGTTGTAGTTCCATTCCGTTTCTGGCCATAGTTTTTGTAGAGCATACAACAGAAATGCTACCTTTGTCCTTCATAAACACAATTAGAGGAAAATATTTGTAATTGTTTTAAGGAAAAACGCAACTTTTTCTTTCCAATTGACAATACTGATACCCATAGTGTTCATTTCTCGTGCTGAAAATCTCTGAAAATTCGTATAAAAGCTGATTCTGAAAAGGTGACTGATGATTGAAATTTGACTTCCTTTTATTAATAATAATAATAATTATACGTTACATGTATATCCCCCCCCCCACCTCCCCATCCAGTTAGGTAGCTACTCCAATACGGATTACGGTATTATTATCACCGACTCAAACCTGTTCCAATCCAAGACGCATTTCAACTCCCAATGGAGAATACAACGCACGGTACCATTATGGGCGCAAGGCATTACATTGGTTGAGTGAACCAGTTGCTACATGACAGCATTCCAGCCTCGAGGCCTCGAACCCGCGACATTTCGGTTACGAGTCCTATACACTAAGTTACTGCCATCACCTCTGTGGTCTAACAGTACCATGTTGGGGCACAGATCACTACCACCCGTGTTCGAATCTCACCGTGGGGATATATGAAGGATGTTTCATCTTTGAATTCGTTTCATTAACCTTAGGGGTCGCTCGGCCAATTTAGCCTACCATGATCACAAAAGTGGCCGTAAAACATCAATCATCACACACACACACACACACACACACACACACACACACACACACACACACACACACACACACACACACACACACACACACACACACACACACACACAAGACGGAGAGATATATAAAACCTGGCAATAGAATTAGACGTGCAAACATCCATGAAAAAAATAATATGTTTATAAAAATTGCCTGTCGATAAACCTCGTATTTCGGTCCCGATCCGATGCGAAGTTTCGTGATTTGATTAATAATCAAGTGCCAATCTTTAATAACGTTTAGCTCACTCTCCATATCCAATTGTCATAATTGAAATTGGAATCGATAACAAAATAATTAAATGAAAATGGAGACAACAGAATAGCATTAACCTCGTATTCGGTATTGGATGTATTTGTATGCGTGCTATTGTGTGTGTGTACGTGTGCGTGTGCGCGCGTGTGTATATGTATGTGTGAGTGCCTCTGTGGTCTGTGTGTTTCTGTGTAAGTATTTTTAGTACAGTCAAAAAAATATATATATATTATATATATGCTTTAAATGTATACACACACAACACACACACACACACACACACACACACCACACACACACACACACACACACACATATATATATATATATATTATATATATATATATATATATATATATATATAGTATATATATATATATATATATATATATATATATATATATATATATACAGATATATATATATATATATATATATATATATATATATACATATATATATATATATATATATATATATATAGGGGTGTTTAGGCTGTGATTCAGCTGTGGTTCTAATAACAAATCCCATAAACGTTTCAGAATGAGTATATTTTACCTAATCTCGCTGTCACGATCCTATAAGGAAGCCAATCGTGATCTCCGCATACAGCTAGAGTATGTAAGTCTATGTATATATACCTTCTAATTGAATGGCTCTATTGTAATGTATATTTAATGAGTACTCCGACTGATAATGTAGGGGTAAGCTTTTGAAGTTGCTTGTGCGTGCTTATGTGCATGCATGTGACAAAATATTCACACACACGGCACCACTATCCCAGGGTACTGGGGCTCATATATCCACAAAGGCCTACCATTCCACGAATGAATACATCCATAAATCTGTCTATCCAAAAGCCTGTATATTCTTATTACGTGTTGGCGATTCATCAGTCGACGAGACACTCTACGACCAGCGTTATCGTACACCTATTTCAAGAAATCAGATTCGCGTAGGGATTTTCGCTAAAAGGGAAACATAAAACACAGACAGCGTCGATGTTGATCCGGTATTCATGGTACCAATAGCTTTACAACAATTTCACCTTTACGAATTTGACGGACGGCCAGCCCGATCCATACTGATCCAAACGGATCGATTAAAAACTGTCCACACAGCGAAGGCCAGGCACGGAGAGAGAGAGAGATGGTGGAATGAAACACTCGATACGATGCAATCAGATAGACTGTAACCGGACTAGAAAGAAATATCCTGATTAAAAAATGGGATATTTTTTTCAAACCGAAAAGCTAACCCGGATACGAGTAGGTCTGTCGTTTAACAGGCGTCGTAAAACTTAACCGAATCGTCTTTTGGCGAGAATCCTGTTGCCTAAAATGCCGGATGTCATATAGGTCTCAGATACAACTACGACTGACACATAGCGATAAGGCCGGCACATTCCACAATATTTATTGTGGATCTAACTCTACAGAAATTCTAATACCAAAAGCAGAGTTATTTGTCGGTGTCGTAAACATCTCAATGAGCGTAGATCCATTATGCAGTACTGATAAACTATTAGAATATGCATTGCGTGCGAATACAAGTACTTAGTGAAAAATAGCTTTTCTCGTAGAGAGAAGTACGACTTGGAATAGCAAATATTCCCCAGAGACTCACCTTATGGCTGCAGCACACACCTTCCTGTACAACTATTACACGCAAACAAACGTTCGTAGGTGGTAAGCGTTGACGTGTGCGTGTTTATGTACGTACCCGTACCTCTATTTATCCCAATGACCACACCCAAAGGAGGCAAAGTTGTAAGTGGCCTCACCGTCTAGTGCACCATTCGCAGCTTCCTCTTTCCATACGATCGCAGAAAAGAAACATCGTCTCACGAAACACGATCCGGCAACATCGTGAATCTTCGCATCTCATTTGCTTTAAAAAAATCATCTCATTTTCAGGAGAGGACTGAGGAGAAAAGAAAAATCTACGCTATGGCAGACGGTAATTATTATCGTATTCTTGCTTGGAGGATGTGCCTCTTAAAAAGACGCCATTAATATCTCTAGTACCACCCATTTCTCTATTATAATCGAAGTTAGTTTGTTCGTGTTGCGTCCGTGCAGTTTTAGTAACCGCCGTTTTTCCTCATTCACATTCAGCGCGAGCCAAACGCAGCTTCCAGCTGCGCCAACAACAGAGGAACGACGTCAACAGTCCCCTGTTGTCGTTCGCGCCGAATCCCAGCTCCCGGTCGGCCGTCAGCCGTTACGGTTCCATCGAAGCTGCCCCGAAACCGGAATCGTCCAGTACCAGAATGGCTAATGCCCAGGTCATCAGGGTGCCAAATCTAACCGAACAACAAGCGGGTAAGGTTTATATATAGCCATGTATAAGCCGCAAACATATAAGACATACGAAACCACGTAGTGAAATCATTTCTGATATTTCCTCGCTTTTCCCACTGCAAGTTGCCACTTATTGATCTTGGTGTTAATTTCGTTGCTCTTCAGCTGCTCTACGGCGTCAGAATCCAAATATCCACGTCATAACAGCCAGTGAAGCCCGCATCAGGGGACTTCTCCCATTGGAGGAATCGTCGGTGACGTCACTAAATTGTCAGCCGGGCATTCCTTATACGTCACATATCACTCCGCCTATTGCTATAGTTCAGGGTAACCCGCTAATTGCAAGTCGATTCGACTCTTTAGAAGATGTGTAAGACGATGATTTACTTATTTCGGATATTGTGAATTTATTTGATACAAAACCGTCAAAATGCATATCGTGTATGTGTGTGTGTATGTGTGTATGTATGTGTATGTGTGTGTGTGTGTGTGTCTGTCTGTCTAGCTGTCTGTCCGTCTCCATGTCTGTATCTGTGTGTGTATTTATATCTCTCTTATTTCAGAGTATTAGCTCACGGGTCTAAGGAGCAATTGCTAAGTTGATTATCCATCATATAACGCTGTAGGAGAAGGAGCGATGTAGCGAGGCCAAAGTGCCGTGTTTTATAGAGGGAAATGTGTTGTAAACAGAACTTAAACCATTAACGTATGTAGATGTTGGCTCTCTCTCACACTGGACACTAACGTGGACAATGTTGTTGAGGGCAAACAGGATAGTGAAAGGTTATTACCATAATGATGATAATAATAATAATAATAAAGATATCGACATTAAAACTACCAACATGTATGTGACTCTAAACTTAAGTAGATATGAGTTTAATGGTCTTGGAATGTTGTAAATAAATAGCAAGAACAGGAAAGATAATAATAATAATAATAATAATGATATTGATGATGATGAAGCTGATAATAATAATAATAATAATAATAATAATAACAAAACTAATAATAATAATATCAATCAAGAGAACGCTATTATTTGTGTATCACTCATGGTGTACTCAATACATATATAAATATACAAGTGCTTGTACAGTAATTTACAGAAGAGTCTATTTAAATAAATGTACATATATATATATATATATATATTAACTCCGTTATGCGTTTGTGTGAACTATCACTTAACTGGGCAGGTGAGTTTCTACCTGGTAGAGTTATCTCTCTATCTGAGATTGATATTTATTGACTTGGCATAGATATCTTTCTACTTGGGATATGCATCTCCCTATCTGGTATAGATAGATGTACATGTGGTAAAATAGTCATCGGTATATGAGTGCTTTCAGCGGTACCTCCCCGCGTAAGACGGTTACAAGTATAACTGATATCGCCTGATAGAAAGTGAATGATATCACGTATATATCTGGTGATGTAATACGTATATAGTGATGTGTTTCATACTAAGTGATATAGATGTTTCCTGGTGATGTTGCTGTTACATATGATGATGATGATGATGATGATGATGATGATGAGGCAAGTAAGACGGGGTATGAGTGGATATGATAGTATGGACAAGTGGCACATAGCGTTGTGGATACATGGTACCAGATTGTACGACACAAAATGCTAAATAAATACCGGTGTGGGCAAAAGAGGTACACGAAACCGGATGGTGTCGGCAAGTGGCACTTCGTTGTGTTAAGAGATTATGTATGTTGGGTTCAATATGTATGTTCTTATGTTTGAAACTTAACCTTGAATAAGAGAACGTAAAACATTAGATTCGCACCATTTAACCATTGGAACAATACATTTCCTTGGCCGATCATCAGCCGTCCGATGTACGTGGACAGGTACTTCGACATTACAGATGTCTACAGATACATCTGTAAACTTTACTCAGTTCCGTAAGTGTCTTTGAGTGGGCTGATGCCGAGCACAAACGGTCGACTACTTTGATGTTGTATTTGCTCCCTTCGGGATCAAAAAGAATTTACGATCGGGCCTTCAGTGCCTTATTTTAGATTCAAAGGTGGGGTGTAATGTGCGCGCGCGCGCTCGCGTACGTGTGTGTGTGTGTGTGTGTGTGTGGAGAGAGAGAGAGAGAGAGAGAGAGAGAGAAAGCGTCTTGAGGGCGTTGTTTGCACACCAGGGACCTCACACTCTCCTGGGCACTTGACCCCTGTGTCCTTAGATTAGTGATCTCTATTCCATGGAACCACGTAATAAAGTCCAGTTTTCCGCATTATTGAATGTTCTTGAGCTGTTACAGTGGGATAAATTAAATGTTTAACATACAAGTAGATAATTAAACCAGAGAAACATTTCTTCTTACCATTTAAAGAGTTTTCCTTGGAATATACTGAAGAATTGCAGAATCCAGGTTAATCATCATCATCATCATCATCATCATCATCATCATCATCGTAGTTGTCGTCAATAACAACATCATCATTATCATCATAACAATCAAGCTATGGTTTATTTTAAACAAGAAAGGAATTAAACATTCTTGACATTCATTGCCGTGCTAAGTTGGCCATAACATAAAGATCTACACTGTTATATTGTCACGTGTTCTTCAAACTGGCCACACTCGGACTAACTACAACACGGATCGCGTACGTGAGTATACCGTCTACAGTACAACCCTGATATAAGACAGTATATCAAGGCTATACTAAATGGGTTGGGAATGAACTCCTATCTGAGCTAACAACTCTTTACAGCCCCTTTTCAGAAATCTGAGTATAATTAAATATATATTAGACTATATGGTGTAGATTTTGACAGAAATGTTTTTTAATATTCGACGTTGTTAGCTAACAGTTAATCGTAATTTGGCTAAATGATGCATTTTATTCGACATAAAAACATAACATTTTTATATAACTAGAACAAAATAGAATGCACAATGGGGTAGGACTAATTCATAAGTTATGAGATAGAATTTCGCTCAGTGCATTCGTACTGCGTTACCTACGTGAATGAGTGGTTTCTTGTTTTTTTTTGTTATGCTGATGATTTCACGGATTTATGACAGAGGAATGTCTTCTTGGAGATGAAGCATCCCACAGACGTTGGTTTCAGCTAGGTATAAACCCTGACCCGAAGTGAGTGAGCGAGTGAGTTAGATATCTGTTCAGTCTCAGTGTTGGACACACCTAGGACCTATAGCCGAGGCGACACCCCCCAGACAAACATTACCCAAACATAGGTACCGGTAGTGGATTCGAACCCAATCCTATCAGTCTGTGTTCTAACCACTAAGCTAACAGCTCTCGGCTAGAGCTATTTTGTAGCTAGCACCTCTCTAACGATAGTTCGGTGGTAACGCGCTGATGTAGAAAATGGCAGGTCTTCAGATCGAACCTATTAACCGACGATCAATTGTTTACGTATTATCGACTGATTGCAGGCGCAAGTGGGTTTTGGGGTTAAGTGAGTTGATGATTTAAGTTTATTTGTTCTATTTTTTGCCCTGTCGCTGGCTCCAGCTGGGACATGTAGTATTACGGTGCAATACTCTAACCACCGTGCCATAGGAACGCCCACTTAGCCGGCTGAATTCAAGTAGATCATGTCTGTTATAACTAAATAGGCATCAAAAAGGATTGCCCTTCCTGGAAAGTCTAACGCTCAGTTAGTAGAGTACTCCGCTGGAGGTCACTACGTCTGGGATAGAATCCCAGTGTTATCCGTATCCACGGATGTCTTAACCTTCAACAATAAGCTCCTTTACCTACGCAGAGAGAGTAGACCTGCGGCTAGATCACACAAGTTAGACCAGGGCTGGGTCTGATGAAGGCACGTACTCGATCACCAACTGTACACGATAGTGGAGATCAGCAATTATCAACGAAACAAACTGTAGAAACGAAGATGGGCAATTAAATGACCCGAGGTGAAACATTCATTTCCGGTTTACATCAACAAGCAGCACAACAAATATTTCAGAAGCCAAAAGCTTCAACTAAAATATTATTAATCGGCCATTGTCATAAAGGAATGTAAAGGAATTGCTGTTCGAATTTGTATCCATTCTGTCCTTCTCGGTCATATCATTTTCATATTGGGATCAAATATCGCCTCTTGGAATAGTTTCAACACATTAATGGCTAATATTCGGGTTTAAAAAAAAGTAAGTTCGGGATCCCGATTCTAGACATGTAATTTACATGTTATAAGCTTCATCTAATCAGATTCGAATGTGTCGAAGTTACCTTTGTACTGAAGTTCAGAATCCAAAACATCAACCAAAACGTAATTAAAATATGTTTTGTTAAATGACGTTTGTGGCAATAATTCCAATAAAGAGGCTGTGTGTCGGATAAATTTCAGCCATCACAGACATGTAATAATCGAACTTCTTACTAAACACCCGGCTCCATGATAGAAGCTAGTGTTACATGTAATTACAGTTGAAATAAATATGACAGGTCGTTTTAGATACTTAAGATCTTTTGACGAATGATTTAAGGATTTATTTCCCTACTAAAACACCGACAATTTTCAACCCATCTCTCTATCAGCACCGACAGGATACATCATGTGACCCCAACCTACGACACATTGTACAACATGACATCGGTGTCAAGAGAAAGCTAACCTACGACACACTGTACAGCATGACATCGGTGTCAAGAGAAAGCTAACCTACGACACATTGTACAGCATGACATCGGTGTCAAGAGAAAGCTAACCTACGACACATTGTACAGCATGACATCGGTGTCAAGAGAAAGCTAACCTACGACGCATTGTACAGCATGACATCGGTGTCAAGAGAAAGCTAACCTACGACGCATTGTACAGCATGACATCGGTGTCAAGAGAAAGCTAACCTACGACACACTGTACAGCATGACATCGGTGTCAAGAGAAAGCTAACCTACGACACACTGTACAGCATGACATCGGTGTCAAGAGAAAGCTAACCTACGACACACTGCAGAGCATGACATCGGTGTCAAGAGAAAGCTAACCTACGACACATTGTACAGCATGACATCGGTGTCAAGAGAAAGCTAACATACAACACATTGTACAGCATGACATCGGTGTCAAGAGAAAGCTAACCTACGACGCATTGTACAGCATGACATCGGTGTCAAGAGAAAGCTAACCTACGACACACTGTACAGCATGACATCGGTGTCAAGAGAAAGCTAACCTACGACACACTGTACAGCATGACATCGGTGTCAAGAGAAAGCTAACCGCGCAGAAAGTAGAGCCACCAATATGAAGCAATTATCGAAGTTGAATAGGAAACTAAGACAAAGTCTGTTGTCGCTAAGTCGTTGTGTGCCTCTCAATATACTGTCTACTTGGCTCAAGGTGGCTGTTAGAATGAAAACAAGTACACGAAAACAGTGGTTCTGCTCGTAAACGTCTCGTATTTTGCCAGTACTCTGACGTTGAAGAAACACAGTACAGAGTACACTGCCCAAACAAATGTCGGGGTGACTGGTGATATCTTCACCGGCTGGCAGCAAAAACACTACGGCCGACACTGTCCAACCGCATATCGCATCGATATTCAAAGCCATTTGCATGAACTAAGCGTTAAAATGCTTTATTTCAAAACACATACCACTCTATGGTAAATAATTTGACGATTGGTGAGTAAACCAAATTTCGCTAATTTCCTCTCGCCAGAATATAATGTACTAGAGAGATTCTCTGTGAATTATGGGATGTTGACACGAAGTCGCTCAACACGTTATTAATTATGACGTATTGAGGTTTGTGCTAGTTTTCTATATATTTGCCACTTTTATTAGGCTACTCATTTCTACATTAACTGATAACCTCACCTTTATATCATTCGGTGTCGATGACTTGTCACAATGATTGGAATAAAACTATCCCGGCTCAGTGTCAGACAGTGGCTCTGTTTGTGGGCAAAATATGTAGGTTTATGGTTTCCCAAAGAAGTGCGCTGAGAGTAGAGAGTCGATGTAAAACATTAATCTGCGTATCTGGTTATATGCACGTTAGTCTAACGTTGTTTCTATGCTAAAGTTCAGTCTGTTTTTATCTTAAGCCACAATTACATTCGTTGTCAGCTTATCATTGCAATAACCAGTCAATTACCAGCTTAGATTTACTTACAGTAGCAATTATTCATCACCGACAATACACGAGCCGAGTATGTCATGTGTATCACGATTCGTCCCATTTGAGTTTATATGAATACCAAGAGATGTACTTGTGTATATGGAAATATTCCACGAATAGCCGAGAAAAGAAACCGAAAATGAACTTTCCGGCCAAATGTTCCTGTCACCAAATTAACCTAATTTTCTATTTTCTTCTGGCTTTGTCGGTCTGCGTTCGTTCGTTCGTTAAACAGATAACATGGATCGTTATACACCTAACCATAGTAGGTGATTATCAACAATTAGGGATTCAACTCAAATCAGGTCTTTAATTCACATAATCTTTATTCGTTAGAAAAAAATGAAAG
The DNA here is from genome assembly GCA_025642065.1 of Paralvinella palmiformis. Lineage (NCBI taxonomy): Eukaryota > Metazoa > Annelida > Polychaeta > Terebellida > Alvinellidae > Paralvinella > Paralvinella palmiformis. The sequence continues at coordinate 99,903 of JAODUP010001073.1, forward strand.
TAAACTTACAGTACGTTAAGTTGGCTCCACGTTAACAGAGGGTTGCACGTGTACAAAACCCCACACATTTGTCAATATTTCATCAATTATCTATCGAAAGTATTCCATTCTAAACTCATGATGACCTGTCACTCATCAGGAAATGGGGATATTTATAGACCGCTTCACAATGAGATGACGAACCAGCGCCAAACTGTCAAACAGTTCAGTTTTTCTCAGTCAGACATTAGATGTCTATTCCGGAGAGAACAAGATCCAGACGCTCTCAGACAGAGGACATTTCGATAAAGATGGACACCCCAGTGACGTTGTTATGACCTGATACGAAGAAAGGCCATCGAAAGATGATCCACAATTCGACAAACACATTCCACCTCAACATCCCAGAGAGGATATGTAGGTTTTCGCGGATGAATGATTTATATTTCTACATAAAGAGAGAAAAACATCTTTACAATATGAACATTCTCTTAATCTTCGGTTACATTATCAGGCAATAATACAAGTTTAAGGGAAGCCTCACTAAGTGCACTTTTACACTGATCCATTGTTAAAGCTCACTCACTCACTCACTCACTCACTCACTCACTCACTCACTCACTCACTCACTCACTCACTCACTCACTCACTCACTCACTCACTCACTCACTCACTCACTCACTCACTCACTCACTCACTCACTCACTCACTCACTCACTCACTCACTCACTCACTCCACCCCACCACCCCACCCACCCCCCACCACCACTCACACTCACTCACCACTCACTCACTCACTCACCACCACCCCACCACTCACCACTCACCACTCACTCACTCACCCTCACTCACTCACTACTCACCTCCCCCACCACTCCTCCCACTCACTCACTCACTACCACTCACTCACTCACTCACTCACTCACTCACCACTCACTCACCATCACCACCACTCACCCCCTCACTCATATAATATATATATATATATACTATCATTTATATATATATATATATATATATATATATATATATATATATATATATATATATTACTATGTCAAATGATACTCTTACCTGGGAATGGTTATCTGCCCACACAATCAGCTAAGCTACAGAAACCCAGGCTATTAAAGTTTGGATTTGTGAGGTTGAGAGGAGAGGGGTGGGTGAGATGGGTGAGGTGGGTGTAGGCCTACATGAACAATTACAAATATCTGTAGTAACGTCGGATGCAGCTGTTAATCGGCGTCCGAACAGCGCAACCGCTGCTCGAAATAAACCGGATGTTTGTTCGCGTACACGCGCGCGCCTGTTCAAACTGCCATCCCTCAATGTCATTTGAAGGTCAAACGGTCATAGCGAAGAAAATGATCCCATTATCGTTGAGGGTTGGGCGCTGTTAGCGTTCTTGATACGTCTTAATCGGATTCCAACACTTATAATGCTCTTCACTTTCAGCGCAAAAAGCTCGAGTTATTTGAGTCACACCGGCGTTGGGAGTGAGTCAGCTGAGCAACAGACGTGACTCAAATACCGGGATGGTATCACGTTAACGTAAAGAGCGTTAATGACGTAACGTCGGCGACGTTTTACCGACGTCAGAAGATTTCCAGATTGGTCGTTATCATCCAGGGATTAGTAATTATGTCCGTCGGTTGTGGGACGATTTGTGATGTGGCGATTATCACCGGTCGTTATTGGCTTAACGGCAGATAACTTCTGTATATTTGGTGTATAATAACAGCAACAAGAGCAACAACAGCAACAGTAACAACGGTAACAACAGCCGCAGCAAAAGTTGATCAGAACAGATAACAACAACATAATAATAACAATAAGTTGGGCCACAAAGACGCCCGAATAATAATAATAATAATAAGAAGAAGAAGAAGAAGAAGCAACAAGAACAACAATAACAACTACAATAACAACAACAAAACATACACACACATTGATGACGTCAGCACGCAATTATCCTCGATCGGACCTGCCTTATATAACACCCGATTGCTGCTCAAGTTCTGAATTACAGTCGTTTTGTTATGATTTTAACGTTTGAGAAACGAGTAGGAGGAAAGTATCCAATCAAAGACTTTAAATGGATCCGAAAGTATGGAGCTGGCGTGACATAATCAAGCCCTATATTTACATAGTCCAGGATTAGAACCCGAGTCTTAGAAGTATATAGCAATATACTCAATCAGTCTCAAAATGGCTAGCCAACACATTACCATGACTTGAAATCGACGTGCGTAGGGGGTGAGGGAGAATATACAGATTCTTATTAAGGCCAGATTAACTTGCTGTATGTAATGGTCGAATCAATATTCGAACGTACATATTTTCAAAACACGTTAATAAAAATACCGTCTTCAAAAAGAAGACAGACACCGAAAATAACACCGGAAGGCGGCCTTCTACCGTGATCCGAACCCGTATGCCTGACGCTTCAAACATGCGCCATAACACTGATAATTAGAAGTGTATAGTTAAATAAGCACAGATACGGATCATCGTGTGGTGCAGTAGAAAGTGAGAAGATCCGGGTTCGAAATCAACAATTTTCATTCTACCTTCCACGCCTGTCCACTAGTTGACTGACCCATAAATAAAATGGATTGAGATGGATTAATGTGGATTCTTGTGGAATATGTTGGTTTATTGGGGATTATCTGGCTATAATCGGCGGTCGGAGAAGGCTTCTAGAGTAGCAGCAGAACAAAGATAAGCACAACAATGACCACAACAACAAAACAACAGCAACAACAAGAAGAAAAGCAACAACAACAAATGCAACAGCTAGATTATTGGTAAATGTGTATAAGTCCTTAGATCGAACCAGAAATATAACTCAATGAATACAACAGTCTGAAAAAAGTACCTAACATCACCATAAAGCTAGATAAACAATTAAATAATATTTAAAACGAAATAATATAAATATCACGACAAGTTTATGTCGACCGTTTAAGATCTGGTTCCTTGAAGTCGATTGTTATTCATTCTGTTTCGTCTTTGTTGTACCATTTTCGATGTATTTCGGGGTCTTCTCCGACCTCTCTCTCGCTATCTCCGGGGATGCTATTTGTTGTCATGATTTTATTTACGGCCGAGTGGATCTTTTCATTTCTTTATAAAGCGGCCATTGTGTTAGCTTCTCTCTGCCAGTGTGTAAGTAATGATCGACAGCCTTTATGGTTCTTCGTGGTTATTCCGGAAAGACTGTCGAAGTTTCGCACATAAAGTGGGCGGCTAACGATGTGAGAGGGGCAGCGCTGGTGACTGGGTGGGTGGGATATTGGGTGGGTGTATGGGCCAGTGGGTGAATGGCTGAGTGAATGAATGGGTAAGTCAGTGATAAAGTCAGTGACAGAGTCAGTCGGTCCGTCAGTCAGTCATTCAATCAGCGAGGTCATTTACTCAGTCAGGTGGTCGATGTTTAATTGGACGAGTGGGTGAGTAAGTTAGTGATTGCGTGGCCATATTAAGTTCCTTTTTAAGAGGATAACATTAGCTTTCTTATATTATTTTTTTTATATGGAGGTATTTTCAATGGTAAGAGTCCTGAAACAGTTTCAGTTTGAATAATGTGATATGTGAGTATTTCATGTTGTTGGCACATATTGTATAGTTACGGAGTAAGTTAGCTAGTTCGGTTTGTCAGCTAGTTAGTTAGTTAGTTAGTTAGTTAGTTCGTTAGTTAGTTAATGAGAGAGAGAGAGAGAGAGAGAGAGAAGAGAGAGAGAGCTGACATTGTACAGAGTTATATAAGTCGTGTTAAATAATTCAGCATGCTTGACAGAGCTTCTCGTCTGTCTAAGGTGTTAACACACTCATATGTGTGTATGTGCGTCTCTCTCTCTCTCTCTCTCTCTCTCTCTCTCTGTATCTATCTCTCTGGGTGTGTGTATGTGTGTGTGTGTGTCTCTCTCTCTCTCTCTCTCTCTGGGTGTGTATGTGCGTCTCTATCTCTCTCTCTCTGGGTGTGTATGTGCGTCTCTCTCTCTCTCTCTCTCTCTGTATCTATCTCTCTGGGGGGGGGGGGTATGTGCGTCTCTCTCCCCCCCTCTCTCTCTATCTATCTATCTCTCTGGGTGTGTGTATGTGCGTCTCTCTCTCCCTCCCTCTCTCTCTCTATCTCGCTCGCTCTGTGTGTGTGTGTGTTCTGTCTGTGTGTGTGTGTGTTTTTTAGCTGTGTATAATAAGGCACAGAGAATCTGTCTCTGTGTGTGTGTGAGTGTGTGTTTTAGCTGTGTATAATAAGGCACAGAGAATCTCGAACCGTGAACCGTGAGTGGCGACTTTTCTTGCTGAGACATGTGTAATGTCTCACCAGTCCCTAAGCCGCCAAGCCAAATCAAAATACGAATCACCTACAGCCGTGGAGTTTGGGTGTAAAACACCCAAGTCAGATTACGGCAGCAGTGAGAATGTTTAGCTTAATTATGTGTGTGTGCGTGTGTGTATGCGCGTGTGTGTGTGCGTGTGTGTGCGCGCGTGTGCGTGTGCGTGTGTGCGTGTGTGCGTGTGCGTGTGTGCGTAAATAACAATCAATCTGGTGACACGGTGACAAAACAGAAATAACAACTGGAAAACAGGATACACAGCGTAACCTATCTACTCGACCATATATGTAAAACAACCATGCACTATATAGTCGGCCTCCATTCTCTTTCGCACGCTAAGGACATAAATAGCAAACACTTTCTTAAGCCACTTTGTTCCATATTAGTTGATCTACCAGTATAGCTTTCACAATAACCGTCTCATAAGCTGAGAAAGGTTGACGTTTTCTGGCCATCCAGATCCCCCGTTAATTACTATGGAAATAAACACAGACGAGTTTGCGTCGCAGATTTACATATTTACAAATTTTTTACCGTTTTGCTTTCACTAATTATATAAGGTCCCCCAAAACAACCTCTCGGAAGTATACCTTGACTACAGGTCACTAAACAAGTCCACCATTGGATCCCGATTCCGGTTCATTGGTCGACCTTGACATTGGTCCGGGATTTCACCCGGCCATCAATCGGCTGTCATGGCCGAGGATTTAGATTGGAAATCGTTTCGTGTCAGGCGCTAATGATCTTAGGAAGAGAATATCGGCCAATCTAAACAGAGCCATCATCAGAGGAGAACAGTCATGGAACAGGCGTGGAACATCCTGATTGGAAGGTCACCTTGAGGTTCGGAGGAGTGCAGTATCACGTGATTTAGGTCTAAGAGGAGACGGTTACATTGTGCCATTGATGTTAAATTGACGTTCGTTATGGGGAGAACGTACATCGAAACGGGAAGATAGCGTGTATGATTGTGTGTGTGTGTGTGTGTGTGTGTGTGTGTGTGAGTGCGTATGCGTGCATATGTGTGCCTGTGTGTGTGTGTGTTTTTTTTTAGGGTACATATAAAGAGGCAACAGACACAGAGCATCAACATATCTAAACATCCTTCGAGACCTACCTCTATAATCTAAATACAATTACAACTATACATACATTAATCTAAAAATAAAATGTTCCATACCTCCACATATTGATAGATGTGTGCGTATACCTAAGCATATGTCTGGTCTACTCATCAGCCTGTGGGAACCAGCTAATTCGCTTTTCGTACGCGACAAATATGTCAGGCCCACAGGAAAGCGGCTACATGCAGGCTACGTATAAAAAGCGGAAGCACGTAAAACATACCATTTGATACCACAGCTCGCAGCGTGTGGTTCAATGGTGACTTGCTACATACATATCATAAACTATTTTGACACCACAGTTTACTTTCAACAGTAATTTTCTGTGGTCCAAAAGAAACCTGTATATAAAACATTTCGACACCTCAGATGCTGACCTCAGCTTTATTCTGGGTTCGAATAATTGAATAAATCCTACCTATATGAACCATGTATTAATAGAGAGGTTCTTCTCTAACCTAAGTGAAAATTTAAGCCTTTTATATACCCTCAGCGTGTTAACAAATATTACAGTTTGTTCATAACAAAGAGAATGTACACTAACTCAGTATGGACTCACTAAAGCGATTAAACTAAAATAAAAACAAAGTAGCAATACTGCACAATGGATTATTACTGGACTAGAACGAAATATCGTCTCAAACCTGAGTAAATACTATGATTTACTCGAACCTAACAGCTAACCCTCATACGTTTCCGTTCATCACTAAGGGAACGTTCATTCACGCTTAATTTAGCGTCCCTAAGTATATGCAGGTAGGTGTGGTGGGATCTAAATTAAAGCGCCTATCCAATTGATCTATTTGACCCATGGTCGAGATAGGGGAATTCAGGCAGATCTCGGGAAGATAGCGTATATGATTGTGTGTGTGTGTGTGTTTGTATGCGTGCATGTGTGTGCCTGTGTGTGTGTGTGTGTATGTGTATGTGACTCTATCTCTCCCTCTCTCTCGCTCTATCTATCTATCTATCTATCTATCTATATATCTATCTATCTATCTATAATATTATCATATATATATATATATATATATATATATATATATATTACGTGTATATATCTATCAATCAATCAATCAATCAATCAATCAATCAATCAATCAATCTATCTATCTATTCATCTCCCTCCTTCATCCCTCCATCCATCCCCCCGGAATTAGCAATTAGATCTACACGACATAAGAAAGTTTGTCAATGTGGTATTTATTTTTACGCAGACATTGTAATGGTTTGATATCCTAAATGGGTTATAACTATTATGATAATATATCACCACAACTTCCGTCTCCATTGTAACTCCACCACACACACACAAAAAGAAGAACAATATATATATATATATATATATATATATATATATATATATATATATATATATATATATATATATATATACTATAGTAAGTAGTAGAAACCCTGATACTTTTAGCATGCATTGTATGTTCCCTTGGTTGAAATGGACCATGAATTGGAACAGGTCTGAGTCGGGGATAATAATACTGTGAAAGTCTTTAGAGCAGCTACTTAACTGAATATATATATTATGTGTCTGTCTTTTTAGCTAGCTGAATTTTACGGTCTTGCTGCTGCTGCTGCTGCTGATGATGATAATGATGATAAACTAGATCACGGCGGTATTGAAGTCGGTATCTTTTCTCGTACGTCCTAAGTGGAAGTAGCATCGCGACAAAACAAAACAACAAGTCACTCAGTTATCTACCTACTCACTTTTAAGCACAGACTTTTCCACAAACAAATCGATCAGACGTTGACTTGCAAACCACGTTCCGTTGTTTAGTAAACGCCAGTCTAATTGGTATTGTGCCCAATCCGCTGTCAATCACCCAGTTTAATGTCTGCTGATTGGCCGTAAATTGTCAACGTCTTATTTGAATCACTGGTCAATAACTAACCACGGAGAGGCGTGACTTGTTGCAGTTGCAGCGGTCTGAGTGTATCACTTTAGATAATGCCGGAGTTTAAAACTGATTTATGGGTTAAACGCATTCATTATAATCGATCTATGCAAATCAGCGAATGGAAACTGTAGTTATTAAAAATATGACAAAGTGGTAATCGATGGAAGACTGGCTTTAACGTCAATTATGTAACTCTATTATTAATGACTCGTATCAACTTAGGCCAAATCTGTAGCGAAACTGGTAACGCGACTGTCCCCAGACCTTAGGCTTCGGGTTTGAAACCTCTGCCGAACTATGCCATTATCGTTGACGGCAGTGTGGCCCATTTAGGCAACAATACGTAAACAAGTTACGGTTACGATACATTTCGCATTTTGCTCCAATGGGATGTTTATTAATACTTGAGAATCCTTCCTTTTTGTTTCAACTTCTAAGCAATGCCACCTCGAAATGACGCGACTTTATTGAGCCATTGCTCGATCCTCTACGATGATTCTCGATGGGATTCCCCTGTTAAAATACGAAATCGAGTTTCCTCCACGGATACAAATAGGGCATAAAGTGAAGAACTCTAAATAAATAAACATAATTAGTTCGGTACACTGGGAAGGGGGGGGTGATGGTGGCGGCGGGATGTTCTCATTTGTTACACGCAGATAAGAAGGAAAAACCATTTGAGAAGACCATTGTGGCCGTTAGGATACTCAACACAGGCTGAAATACCATTAAGACACACAGATCAAGCGAAATGACGTCGCCTACCTGGCATCAATGGGATTGAAGGCCCCGGCTTGGTTCAAACCGAACTTGAGACGAATAGCCTTGCATTTAACCGGAAACGAGGCAATTTACTGCCAACAATTATACACAACGACACACGAACAGGACTCGGCTTAGCTAGGTACTGCCGTAAGTCGGTCCCGCCTCTTGAGTACAACAAGGACCGATTCAGTCCATTTAAATAATTAACCTCTGAAATGGAGTGCTAAAATTACGATTAATAAACATATAAACAATACATTTATAATAAAACATGTACTAGAGTGGATCGTCATAAGAGGGAGATAGAAGAGGTCAGTATGTAACAAATAATTTAATTGTCCAGATGGCTAAGTTGATGACGGGGCAACAGAACTACGGTACCTGGATTCGTACTCTGAGCGCGTTCTGTCGGAAGAGTATTTAATGTCCTATTTTGCCTCGTGACATTTGAGCGTCGTTCGGTGCACTTAGCCGGCCGTGTGCAAAACAGTTGTCGTAAAACAGCAAAATTAAGAATTATGAAATAAAATAAGGTAACCGGAAACCTATCTCAAACTATCTTCATTATTAATTTATATAATTCACTATAATTCATATTTTCCTGTCCCTGACCGTTTTCGGACAACACTCCTAAAGGTCAATTGTACAAATCCACATGTCAACAAAAGCAGTACAACATACGCACTGGATTGTCAGCGATATAGTGCGCCCAATTCAGTGTTGGATACACTTAAGGTTTCAGGGCCCCGTAGTTCGTTCCCTGAAGTCATTCTATCTTCAGGATCACGTTTTCATCTTTACATTAGATGTGTTTAGGACAAGACAAATAGAAGTTGAAATAAAATTTTAAAATAACACCATCAGTACTCATCCTACGAAAAATAAGAAAATCTTTATCTTGTCCAAGCTTGATGTGTACTACACAAGGCATTACGATAGCACAGCGGCTATGGTATGGCACGGCTAACCTCGAGGAACTGGGTTCGAATCTAGTTTACACCTGTGTTTGTTTTCCCTAAGCAGAAATCCCCTGTGACCAGTGCCAATGCTAAACAAATCATTTCAACTCTCACCTGAATGTGACCTACAGTATTTGATAGAAATCTAATACAATATAGCAACCAACAAACAAAAAGCTTATGATTCTCACATATAGGTTTCAATGATGCTGTTTGGAAATTTGGTACCTAAGAATAAAAATTCGCTAATAAATAATGAACTGCGCGTAACAATTTTTATAGCAAAATACAATATCGTTTTTTAAACACAGAAACTGGTGGCCTACCATGAATGTAACCAATTAGTCAGCTACACTATTGTACTGGCTGAGAACAATGTATCCAGATCCAAGCTGTCGTATGACACAAGGTTTTTAAACGGGATTTGCATAATTCTTTTCTTCTTCAAAGAACCGATCTGCAAATTACATATCTTTGTAGTCAATGTTTACAAAGGTCAACTGGGTCAGGCAACTACATCGAAAGAGTCACGTCAGTCGACAATTCAATTATTTAATAAAATTGGCTGCGACCTTGAAATGGATATTTTATTCGGAAAATTGCTCCGTATTACGTCGAGAAGTGAAAGTGTTGAGAGATCGGTGCTCAATAAATAATATATATATATATATATATATATGTGTGTGTGTGTGTGTGTGTATGTATACGTGCGTGTGTGTGTGTGTGTGTGTGTGTGGTGTGTGTGTGTGTGTGTGGGCAGATAGGGAGAGAGGGAGAAAGAGGGAGGTGAAAACCAATATTTAATTTACTGTGTGTGCCTGAGTATATATATATATATGAGTGTGTGAAGGGGACTGTGTGTGGAAACATGTATATATGTGTGTGCGTCTAATTAGGTGAGTTTACCCAGAGTGGGGGAGAAAACCAATTAGGCGCCGTGAGATGAGGTAAAATAATTAATCTTTAGTTATGGTTTACGTTCTCATTATTTTACAGCCCGCAACCCATTTCTTTCCGTTTCTCACTCACTCACTTACTTAAGTTAATGACTGTTTAAATGACTAATTGACTAAAGGACTAATTCGCTAATTTGTATATTGACTGATTGATTAATTGGCTCACTGATAAAATGACCGACTGACTGGCTGAACGCCTAAATGACTGATTCACTGACTGACTGACTGACTGACTCACTCACTCACTGACTCACTGACTCACTGACTCACTGACTCACTGACTCACTGACTCACTCACTCGCTCACTCACTCACTTATATATCTATATATGTATATATATGCATATATATATATATATATATATATATATATATATATATATATAGAGAGAGAGAGAGAGAGAGAGAGAGAGAGAGAGAATTGTGAGCTTTGTACATCACCATTTTTGAAGTATTATATTACTATAGTCATACTCCACTAACGCATTAAACATACTATGCTAAAAGCGCCATAAATAGAACATAATAAAGGTATCACAATATTGATGATGTATTGATGGGATTTTACCTGTGTACAGGTGTGTATGGGTGAATGTTATCATGTTTGTTAGTGTATGTATATATATATATATATATATATATATATATATATATATATATATATATATATTGGTGTGTGTATGTGTGTGGTTGTGTGTATGTGTACGTGTGTATATGTGTTATATATCTCTCTGTCTATCAACAGCCCTACCAATCTATTTCCCTTTAACACAACATATATTAATCTTGTCATTCAGGAACTCGAACCAAATTCGTCATTGTTATGTTATTTTGTTGTTGTTATTTTGTCTGTTGCTGTTATTGTAGTTGTTTTTTGTCTGTCTCCTCCGGGATTACCAAACACCAACGTATAAACCATTTCCAGATCTGTTCCGGATCGATCGTTGATAGACAACAGGGACCAGTCTCTGGCCATCGTTCCGGATTATTGACAGATCTAGGGATTCGAAATTTTACTTCCGGGCTCCAGATGCCGGATAATACGCAGTTAAGTCACGAACAGTATCCAGACCCAGTCCCTGGAGACAAATAAACAAAAAATGGGCTATAATACGCGACAGGATTAATCCTGAACAATGCGCCACTCCGAGAACCGGTTATTGACGGCTGGTCACGGAAAATCACGGACGCCCACGAAGTGTCGAGATTTACGTCCGATATGTTGCTAATTCGACGTCACGTGATCGGGAATCGATTCGTTGACGTTATCCGGTAGAAGCGTCAAACCATGTGACGTGATGGTGCTGAGTTTATTATGTCACGTGTTCTAATCGGCCTTCAGCTGTATCGCATTAAAATGGCGGTGACGATATGTTGGGTACAATTTCTAGATTCAATTTTAAGTTTTATACGCAATAAATAAAACAATAAATAAAGGAACGGCATATTTTATGGCTCCTCGTGTGCTGTATACAGAATTATGGCAGGCCATTGACGAGTTTTAATTGGACAGCGGTGTGTCAGGTGGCTCCCCAAGCGGTTGTTTAGTAAATTAGTAGCGGATTGGGTGGCGTTGTGTTGTTTAGCCTCGGCGTTTTTCATGGGAAAGCAATCGCCAAGGACAAGCATTGGCCGGTTTCGAACCCACAACCAGGGGATCTGTAGCGCTCTACCCTAACTGCACTCCCATCGGAACGTTGCTCTTAAAGGCTCGGATGACGGGGTTTATGAGCACGTCAAACGAAGTCGACTCTGTGGTGTATAGTGTTTAGTATGATGACTATATGGTGTTTAGTATAATGGCTGTGAGACATTTAGTATAATGGCTGTAAGGTGTTTAGCATGATGACAGTAAGGTGTTTAACGTGATGACTGTAAGGTGTTTAGTATAATGGCTGTATGGTGTTTACTATTGTGGCGATAATGATGTTACGTATGATGACTGGGCGGTTTTTAATGTGATAATGGTTCACCATTAATAGGATGACTGTATGGAGTTTAGTGTTATAGTGATATGGTGTTTAGCATGATGAAATGTATGGCGTTTACTATGGTGACTGTGTGGTATTCACTACGATAACCGCGTACTATCAATAAGTTGACTGTATGGTATTCTATCAGACAGACACTTATATGTTGACTCAAATGTCTAAATGGGGCCGAAAATAGAACGTAGCACGTTACTTGTTCACATATGACCTCAATACTTACTGAGAGTACTGTACACGTTAATGGGCTTAATGAATAGCTAAATTAGAACTAAACGCTCTTCTTAATGGCAGAGCTGATATTTAATTGAACGGCTCCATTCTAGGTTTTTGTGGGATGAACCCCAGAAAGGCGAATGCCAATAAGGATACCACAATCGACCATAATAAAAGATGTATACGTGTTACAGTAAGTACTATTGTGGTGATGTTTGTTTACAATATATTGAATATCTACGCCGTTTAAGGGAAAATATACTGCTATGCGTGGCGTATTTGTTATCATGGTAAAGCTTCCCAACCAGCATTGTGACAACGTTTGAAATTGTCCGTGCTTGTGTATGCATGTGTGTGGGCGTATGTGTGTGTGTGTGTGTGTGTGTGTGTGTGTATGTGTGTGCATTCATTTGTGGGTGCGTGTGTTCATGTATGCCTATGCGTAAGTATAATTCTTTTGATATAGCAAACGAACCGCTGGACAAAGATTTCCTCCGCAAGCGCGGCGTCACCTTTCATATGCTCTTCCTCGTCCCCATTCCCTCGTGTCTCACCCAGGTCATGCCATTACCGAGAAGACGCGGTCAAAACAGCCAGGCAAATGAACGTGCACAGGAAGTCGAGCTCCGAGCCCCAACAATGGCCGAAATGGCACAGAAATGGCAGAAGATGGAGAAACATTGGAATAATTTCTCCCTTTCCCCCCATTTCTACCAATTTGGCAGCCAATTAGTCAGCATCAGGACGAAGGCATGTCTTCCTGTTTGTTTGTTGCTCGGGGCCAGATAAGTGGCAATACTTATCGTTTGTGATGAGACACGATCTTATGGCAATAGGCTGAACTGTTGTTCTTAACCGAATGCAGCAAAAGCTGATTAAATCAAACGTAAAGGATCTCCCGACAACACGTTGAAACACCGATCAGGAGTTTGATTGTCGGTTAACATGGAAATGAAGGAAGCAAGATATCACTTCGAATTGACAAGTCCTTCAAATTAAATAAGCCAGCTTTCGTTATGTATATTACTAAACCATAGTTTACAACTTGCCCTCTGGTTTGGGTTGCTATCGTCTTTATCATTAATATATGGCTCTCAGTACTTTGGATGAGGCTTGAGGTATTCACACTTGTATGTGGGCATGTATACAAGTTAAATTGCTACTGATGTTGACAGCTTTGCTGGTGTTACTGACGATAACCTCACTGATATTACTGATTTGGACAACTTTAGATGTTAAGGCATTATTTGTCAAGATGATGGTTGTTCATGTCTATGCTTCAACCAATTATTTGACGACTAACTGACTGCTTGATTGTTTAAATGACTAATGGACTAAATGACTAATTCGCTAATTTGTATATTGACTGACTGGTTAATTGGCTGTCCGATCAAATGACCGACTGACTGGCTGAGCGCATAAATGGCTGACTGACTGACTGACTGACTAACTCACTGACTAACTGACTGACTCACTGACTCACTGACTCACTGACTCACTCATTCACTCACTCAGTCAATTATTCACTCACTCACTTAATTAGCCACTCATGCACTGACTAATTCAAACATTCACTCACTCACTCAGTCACTCACTTCACTGGTCAGAAATTATTGCTCCATTAAGTCGTAATTAATTGGCCTGTTTTTTTCAATATCCTGCAACTCATGCACTGAGTTGACCCTGTCTGTAAACAAACAAACAAACAAACAAACAAAAATCAACAAAGGCGGTCCAGTTCCGGAAGAAATCCGTATACACACCCTATCTCAACTCGGATCCCCCGTCGACCAGGATCACGCCACTAGCCGCCAGACGTCACCAGCGTCATAAAATACAGTAATGCTTCAAGTGTAATTCACCTAAACATTTCCTGGATCGCAATGTGGCGAGCGTGCGAGTGTCTGGATTAAATAATGGAACGCGAAGGATACCGATTACGTGATGTTCTTCCGTAGCACCTTCTACTCTATTTGAAGAAGAAGATGACTGTAACCGGATATCATTCAGAATTGCTCCAGGAATAACAAGTACAGCCTGTCATTCGCTTTCTGTTTTAACTTTTGAATTTTGTTTATCGTTGTTTTCAAATTAAGACCACAACGATGAATTCCCGGACATGACGACATCTTCGGAAATGACGAAAACGAAAACTGCATCCCAACATCATCATTGGCTGTCTTCCGCGATGCTCACGGGGCGCCTCCGTGGTCTAGTGGTAGCGTGTTGGACCAGAGATCACTAACACCCGTGTTCGAATCTCGGCGTGGGCACATCTGAAGATGGCTTCGTCTTTGACATCGCCTGATTATCTTTGGAGGTCGCTCGGCCCATTTAGCCTACCCTGTGCACAAAAGTGGCCGTAAAACACCAATCATCATCAATCATCATCATCATCATCCTCGAAGCTCATGAATATGTAAATTGATTTTGCGGCCAGGCTCTTATCATGACACCGAAAGAGAGAAACTCGACATATCAACTCACATACACACACACTCACACACACGCACAGACATGCACACACACACGTGTACACATACACACACGCATACACACGCAAACACACACACACACACACACATATATATATATATATATATATATATATATATATAAACTAAGAATAACTTTCAAACAGTTATCTAATAATATTCTGTTCTATTTAATCAATTATTTGAATGGCCAATAAGTTGGTTATATAATTATAATAACAATAACGTTTTAACGTTATTAGCCGCTCTATCACTTATACTGTGTACGTTATACATATATTGTATGTTTTATGTGTCGACGCGTGGTAATAAGTTTGTATTTACACCGATCTTATTCAACTGATCACCTCGTGGCTAATTAGTTATGCAGCGAAATTCTGTACCAAAAACTGTACCAAAAACCAAACGCTCACATATTGATGACCGTACACACTTGCATCCGGACATCTGTAGAAAAACGAACCGACCTTAAGATGACGTCATATAAAAGCCGATTGACTGGGGATCCCGGTAGAAATACGAATCAGCCCTTATTGAAAAGTGTCTTTTTTTAATAAAAGCCGTTTGACTAAATAAATCCCCAAATTTAATATCTACTTTTGAAAGGGGGTTTTGTTTTGGAAAAAAGGTTTTGGAGAACTTTTAGAAGTTATCTTTAACTTTTGTTGATATCTATTTGCCAAGTATGAAAAGCTGCTGGTCTGGATATATATATATATATATATATATATATATATATATATATATATATATATTATCTTGGTGAGACATAACGCATCTTGGCAAGACAATATTATTTCCCTAATGAATCATTCACTATTCGCAATCGTTTATCCTAATTTTCAGCATGTTTTCACATACTGTTAACACGCACGCACGCACGCACGCACGCACGCACGCACGCACGCACGCACGCACGCACGCACATACAGAGAGAGAGAGAGAGAGAGAGAGTGAGAGAGTGAGAGAGAGAGAGTCATATTTGACAATACAGCAATTATACTGTACAATGCTTTTATTTACTATACACGCACCAGGCCACACAGAGCCAGGTCAGACATAAAGATTGTGTGCTACAGGTGAGCGTCGTGTACGATTGTATTATCGTCATCATCATAGTCATCATCATCATCATCATCATCATCATCAACCTCATCATTATCGAACTACAAAGGCAAAACAGCTGGCCCACAATAGACACTATCACAATAACTTGACCAATAACAGCTAGCCAGTCCTACGCACTCGCCCGCTTACGTCACCGAAGACGTCCAGGCCGACGTCATCGGTCACGTGAGCGTGAGGGGCGGGGCTAAACATAACCTCGAAGTTCATCAATTTTATTTTACAATGAGAATTTGACAGGTACTTGAATCGAAAAATGAGAAGACTCCACCAACGATAATTGGAACAGAACTAAAGGGATTGTATCAATTACGTGGGGTTGTGTGTGTGTGTGTGTATTGTGTGTATGTATGTATGTATGTATATACATGTGTGTGTTGTATGTTTGTGTGTGTGTGTGTATGTATGTATGTATGTATGTTGTATGTATGTATGTATGTATGTATGTATATACATGTGTGTGTGTGTATGTGTGTGTGTATGTATGTATGTATGTATGTATATACATGTGTGTGTGTGTGTGTGTGTATGTGTGTGTGTGTATGTATGTGTGTATGTATGTATATACACGTGTGTGTGTGTATGTGTGTGTATGTATGTATGTATGTATGCATATACATGTGTGTGTGTGTGTGTATGTATGTATGTATATACATGTGTGTGTGTATGTGTGTGTGTATGTGTGTGTGTATGTGTACGTGCGTGTGTGTGTGTCAGCACGCGCGCGTCGTCGTGTTTGTAAAATACTATATATGTAAGGGTTATTTAACGCTTTAGTAATGTGTTCTTATATGCCTGTGTTCTTCAATGTATATGAATGCATTTGTGTCAATGTGTGTGTGTGTGTGTGTGTGCGTGTGCGCGTGGGTGCATACATGTGTGGTTATGTATTCATCCGTATGTGCACGCTTGTCCGTGTATGCCTGTCCCTGCATGCGTATTAGTATTTATGTATGCGCGCTAGTAACAAGCCGATACAGTAATACATATAAATGATTATAGCTGAGAACACAAAATACATACAGACCCCTTATTATGGTTACAGGTGGATGCTACGGACCATTGTTATATTTTGATATTGCAGGCTGTTGTCACAAGTCGATGTTACAGACCAATGCTACAACCGCACATTAATGGTCAATGCTGCTGGGCAACAATGTTTACTGGTGTTACAGAACAATATAACACTTTGATATTACAAACCAATGTTACGAGTTGATTCTGCACTAAAATCTTACAGATCATGGGAACACAACAATCGGATGTTCCAGGTTCGTGTTATGCGCGAAGGCGGCCAACTACGCTTTCTTGGGAAACCATTGCACACATTACGGTTACAAGTTGATGTTACAAGCTAATAATACAAATTGCTGCAAGATACAATCCTTATATTACAAAACACCCGGCAATTCCGAACACATAAACTGTTCGTGTTGTGGGACACACAAGATTGTGATAACACACACACCCACAGACACGCACGCACACACACACAACGACGGATATATATATATATATATATATATATATATACTATTATAAGAATGAGGTCAGATATATTACCAGATAATAATTCTACTATTTCCATATTAATTTGATCGCCATTATCAACATCATCATCATCAGTATGACCTTTATTTAACTTCATCGTTATTGAATTAAGGTTTATGAAGCTTTTCAAGAAACCACATTGGAAACCCGATGCCAGGTGATGTAACTTGACGCCTGCACACTCGGGGTAATTTTAGCCGCTTAATAGGTTACCTTGGTTACGTATACAGCTGGCTGCTCTACGATCGGCCGGCCTACATATTTCGCTAATATTACCCGAAACACACTGGCAAGCACGCATACAGGCACGCAACCACGCACGCAGGGAAATAGCTATTTTCTTACCACGTAACACAGATATGATTAGATATGCAGTACACTGATGATCTGTTCGCTGATTATCTGCTTTTATCGCCCATACGTAGCTCGTACAGTGGTATTCCATAGTCCGTCATCTGTATATAGCGAGTTTCTATCGTCCCATTAACCTATGGATTTTTCCCATTACAGCCATCCATCAATTCCGTACACCTTCCCATTATGAAGGCCTCATTAGGAATGCCTTCCCAGCACGTGGACCTTTTCATCATCATTGTTTTCCCACCATGAACGCCCCCCTCCTCCCATTATGTAGGATCACCCAGCAAGTATGCCTTCCCATTATGAAGGACCTTCCCTTACCAGCATCTTTATCAAGGCCTTTCACATTACGAACATCTTCCAATTATTAACGCCTTCCAATTATGCACAGGTTCCTGTGTTTGCGAGCTTTGACTCTATCTACGTATACGAACATGACGGCTGAAAACATAATCACCCCACGTCGACCACGTCATGTCACGTGGACAGCCGTTGCAGCGAGGAGAGAGGTCTGATCACCGATATCACGTGATATGTCTGCAGGCATGTCTTAACCGAGGACGAAGAGAACCGACAACCCCCCCCCCCCACGAGGGGCATACATTGACTAGTCATATAGTTATATGAGAGATAAGCGTTATCAGTTGCCGTCAACATCGTCATGGTCTTCATCATCATCATCATCATCATCATCATCATCATCATCATCATCGTCATCATCGCCAACATTCATCATCATCATCATCATCATCATTGTCTTGTTAACTGAACGCAGCAATGTGCATTTCACAAATCACCTTCTGAGCTGAGTCGTTTGGTGGCACGTGCACCGAGTTAGCGAGGCGAGATTCCGGTATAGTATATATATATATATATATATATATATATATATATATATATATATATATATATATATATATATATATATATCACTAGTGACGTAATGTTAGTACGTCACCACGTACAGGAAGTCCGACTCTCACAACTCCAAGTGAACATCTTCGTCGTCATTCGCCTTAAGGCACCGACCGTCATTGATGACGTCATCAATTATCTTTGAACATCATAGACAATAGCTTCTCGGCAACTTTGTGTCTGTCTGTATGTGTGTGTGTATGTGCGTTGCTGTGAGTGTGCGTTGTGTGTGACTCTTTGTGTGTGGATGTGGATGTGTGGATGCGTGCGAGTATATGTGTGTATGTGTGTCTGTGCCCGCATGCGTGTGTGTGTATTGATGTGTGTGTGTGTGTGTGTGTGTGTACATGTATGGAGAGTTCAACACATTCCACCTGCCCAAGGAGACGCTATGGAATAAGTCGTAAAGGGCAAGAAAGGGCATGAATTGTAGCTAACATTTCCTCTTTGCCTCTCTCTATCCGTAACACTCGCTGACCTTTTCTGTCTAATCCAATAACAGAGAACGCCGTTACTAGACCAATGAGGAATCTATTCCTCCCATCTCGTGACAACTTGTTCGGGATCAATGCTCCTAAGTTCCGGATCAGCTAATTTGTCGCAGCTTTCCAGACTGGTTAGCCCAGTTTAGTGCCTACTTGACGCACGCGATCGCGTTGGCCACCTAGCGGCGTGTGCCCAGATCGGTGGGCGAGTGACGGATGGCACAATTTTTGCGCGTGCGTGACCCAGTCGGGACGTTGAAGTTTCATGGCGTCACGTCATCGGGCCCAAAGTTCCCAAACAACGTATTGGTTCCGGATCGGCGAACGCATACATCTGGACGACAGGACTCATGAAAAGTCGTAAATTCGAAACAGTTATCGTATATTGGGACACACCGCGAAAGTTTGCCGATTCGTCGGGGGTTTGTTTGTTGGGACTATGGTGGTGTCGCTTCATCGCCTTCTCGGAAGTGCTAGCGTCCGGATGACGTCACCGCAGCGGTGATGCTCAGACGTCATCGGCCTGCTCTTCCTGTTGTTCATCGTTGTCGTCGACGAGCAGCTTCCTAGACTTGCCATTCTTGGAGCTGACGTTTACCGTCGTTACGGCCGTCATGCCGTTTCTGTCCTCGCCGCCACGTCCCAGCCGCCGATACCGGATGCAGCAGACGGCGTCCCGAAACCCGTTGCGGAAGTCGCGCGAGGCGTAGTTATAGATGATCGGGTTGACGCACGAGTTGAAGTAGGCGAGCACGTTCCAGAATACGCTGATCGTATTGTAAACAGGATTGGTTGGGATGTTGCCAAAATAGGCCACCAGAAGATGGATGTGCACCGGAAGCCAGAACAGGGCGAAGATGACGACGACCAAGATGATGAGCCGACTGGCCTGACGCTTCTTATCCTGGCCTCGGGTCCGCTTGTTGAGCATCACCGAGCGCTGCTTCTTGATGTGGCGTAGGATGAAGATCGAAAACTTGGCGACCATCGCCAGCGGCAGAATGTATGCGAAGCAGAAGAAGGTCGCGTACAGCCGCTGGCCAACCTCGATGCCCCAGTTCTCGCAGATGATGCCCTTGCTCGGATCGTCGGGATTGAGAAGCTGGACGCCGTACGACATCAGGATCGGGATGTTCACGGCGCACATGCACGCCCAGATGGCGATAATCATGAGAACGATGTTGGTGCGCGTCCGGAAACGGATCGTTCGCGTGTTGTGCACGATCGTCATGTAGCGGATCACCGATATGAGCACCAGCGTGTAGACTGTCACGTAGGCGGTGACGTTCAGCAGGTAGTGCATCAGTTTGCAGGCGACATTGCCGAACGGCCACTGGTAGGTGGCGAACTGGTAGGCGGTGAACGGCGGACATATTGTGACGAACGACAGATCGGCGATGGCCAGATTCAGCAGCAGCAGGTTGGTCACCGTGCGCATCTTCTGCTTGGAGAGGATGACGTAGATGACGAGCGTGTTGCCGATAACGCCAATCAGCGTCGTCAGACCGAACAGCACCGGAACCACCATACTGTAGAGAACGAACTCGTAGTATGTAAGCTCTTCTTCGTAAAATCCGGACGTCGACCGATTTACGGAAGAGTTCAACTCGGACTCCGCCGAAAGATTGTCAGTCAGTATCCGGTATTCGCCTCCGGGCTCCATTTTGCTATCACGTGCAGGCTAACAGTACTTGAAGCGAATGTCCAGAGGATGATGATTATGAATTGGACCGGCTATCGCGCTGACACGTGACTGGGACGGTCGGTCGGTCTAGACGTGCAGTGTGTTCCGTTCAAATGTATCAGCGCGGTTACTAACGGACCCAACGACGATAACGATTATTGGGTCGACTACGAAAACACGTGCTAACCGGCGATCGCCACTTCCGGATTTAGGAGGCAGCCATTTGTTTTTCGCTTATTGTTCGTCAGCTTCTTGAAGATGATCGCTCAGAGAGACAGTCCGCCGGCTTTGACGCTTCTTCTTTTTATGGCAGCAACCCGAAACCATCCAAACAACGGCCAATATGACTGCCAGTCACGTGTTCGATTGTCCACAACGAGGCAGCATGTAATCTTAGTCCGGCGTTACCGCTTCCGGTTACGGCTGACTACGGAAGACATCGGAGGCGTGTGGACAAAAAGCTCAGCTCCGAACTTTGACGGTTAATCATCGACCTGCGCCATTGTCGCGTGGGCGAAAGGCTGGGATACGAGACCCCGAGAAATTTATGGGCTCAACGCGAAGCTCGCATGTCAGAGTCGATGGACCAGCTCAGACTGGAAGCGATCTACTGCAGGCTGTACGATCGGGCCGTCCTCGAGGGCATCCATCGACTGATGGCAACGTCGAGAGATGATGGGTTGGTGTTTGGTCTAACTTCGGCGAGACAGGTTCTGTCAATGGAAGTCAGCGTAGAAGGGTAGCTGATTATGGTCAAGAGACGACACATCGGTCGATGCCCTCTCTCTCGCTCACCCTCTCTCTCTCTCTCTCTCTCTCTCTCTCTGTCTCTCTTTCTCGTCACAAAATGGACTGCTCAACCGATGTGCGACCTATTACGGCATCGACCTTATGCACTGGGCTGATGCCTCGACGCGGGTGGTTTGACGGAGTTCGCTTTGATTATATCTCAACTCGGGCTAAATGCGCCCTCTCCTGGAGTAGAGAAGGAGCTGACTTGCTCGCTCGTCGGCTTAGGTATCTTCACGCCAATGGATACGTTGTCCATATAGGTAAAGAATGAATTCTTTAGGGAAGCCACCAGTGACACTTCGACTAGCTGTCCAGAAACGCTTCTGTCACGTGTCAGTCTTCCTCTTCCGGATCTTCTCTGACCAACGCCAGCAGCGGCGGCGCGGACGATGGCGATATGTTCACGAGCGCCCCCTAGCGTCGGTGAACGACCGACGTCTATGCCGCGACGATGCTAACTCCAGTAAATCGAACGTGTGTGTGTTGTAAACTGTCATCGGTGACTTGACTAGGAGGGTATAGCTCGGCCAAATTGAGCCAAGTTGGCGTTCATTACATTCGTCGACCGTAAGGTGTCGTCGCGTTCGTTACTTTTCACGCCCTCTTGTAATGACACTGAGTCGATAATGGCGCTACGATGCTCCCCCCTTCACTGATTGGTTTCGTTTTCGTTTTCAGTGAGACGTCGAAATTGACGTCTGAAACCGATCCTTGTGAAGGACGACTATTTGTGTGTTTACTGGCGAGTGACCTATCCGAGGGTAGTGGTATGTGCTGTATCTCGTCTTCCTCCACTACAATGCCCGTATCATCGGCAGCAGCGCGATGAGGTCCGATACAACCGCATGTTGAGTGTCATATCTAGAGAAATATACAAACAGGGAAAGGTCATTGTACATACAGCATCGCTGGAACAGTTGGTGCTTACACAGCCAACGTGGGATAACACATATGGGACTGTAGCCCCGCTAACAATGTCATATATACGCGTGCATGCCTGCGTGCGTGCGTTCGTGCGTGCGCGCATTTGTATATATCGCTATTTTTGAATAACGTATTCATTGACCTTTATAACTGTTTTAAGTATCAATTTATTTCAGTGACATTTACCTATCCGGTTACGTTTGGCCAATAATATGTTATGGTTTGTTGTTGTTGATGACACGTTTTTATTGTTGTCAATATTATTGTTATTGCTGCCTGTGATATTGTTTTTGTTATCATTGTTACAGTAGGTGTTATTATTATTATTTTTATTATCATCATCATCATCATTGGGGTAATCTTCTAGTTGTTAGAGTGTAATATTTTTGTTATGGTTGATGAGGATGCTGTTAAGTATGATAATGGACTTATTTGGATACAGCATTTTTAATAAACGTTCAGGTAACTGCATTTAGTCCAAAGTAATAACACACACACACACACACACACACACAGGCTCGCACACACACACACACACACACACACACACACACACACACGCACATACACACACGCACACACACAGAGACGCACACGCACACGCACACACACACACACGCACACGCACACACGCACACACACACACAGACACACACGCACACGCACACACGCACACACACACACGAATTCACACATGTACGCGCGTGTGCGCGCACACACAATAACACAGTAATACAGTATATCAAACCGTAGTATCTAGCAGTACGCTATACGATTTAGTATTTATGATCAAGTAGAATGCTTGATGTTTTGTAATTAAGTTCTGACAAGATAATTAGCTCCAGATTTAGTGATACTAGATCAACAATGAAACACGTTAATTAAAGAATATAATTAATTAATAGAACTACTATTATTATTACTACTACTACTACTCCCTCTCTCCCTCTCTCCCTCTCTCTCTGTGTGTGTGTGTGTGCCCGCGCGGACGCAGTATCGTATATGAGTGTCTGAAAGACCCTACAGTAATTACAGGAACATCATTACTTTGGGCAGAATGTTAGAATAATGTCAAGGTCTTGCTAAGAATGGGATGGGATTCAGCATATATATATATATATATATATATATATATAAGCGCAGAGAGAGAGAGAGAGAGAGAGAGAGATGTTTGCGAAAAGGACGATGTAGTTACAGCTATATGTATTATATGTTTTACTTTTGTATATGTTGACATAAGGATGAGCCAGTGATGTATTGTGTGTTACCTGTCTATTGATCTCTGAGTGAATGGAGTGATACAAGTATATTTACCTATGTCAGCGTATAAAACTAATAGAAATACACTCATGTGCGGATAGGGTATGGACGAGCGTATATGTGTTTAACTATATGCGCGTGTGGTGCGCGCGTGTGAATATGGGGGTGCGCGCGCGAGTGTCCGTAAATGACACTGCGTACCTGTTTATCTGATAGTCTGTGTGTCTTTCCTTCTGTTTAGCCGTATGTCTGTCTGTCTGTATTATCTGTCTGTCTGTCTGTATTATCTGTCTGTCTGTCTGTCTGTCTGTCTGCATCATATAACCCGCTGTGGCTAATATAACAACCATAATGACATGAATCGGGTAATACAATACTCGATGGTTATGATAAATGATGTGCTATCATGTCTTATGTCATCGTCGAGAAATACAGAACGGGAATGGTGAGGTGAAAGGTAAAAAGGGCAGGGAAAGACACAAAGAACGATTACTAGAAAGGCAATGGAACGGGCACGACATGGATGACGCCTCTAAAACGGAGAAACGCGCCAAATCAGATCAAGGGCAATCGGCAGCGGCTCAGTGGTGAACGTGGTGGACAAATGCTGGTAGATTCTTCATTCAAACACACTAGGACACTGGCTGTTGATAATTTATGTGATGCAACTGGTTGATTGAGTGATAACGGTATACCTTACTGGATGTTGATGATGGATTGCTGTATGGATGAAGATCCCATATTTCAGGGCTTGAAAAGAACAAGATATGGCCACCACAACAAAACATTAAAAATCTAACAAGGCCAGGAAGTATACTCATTGTCCCTACACTTATTATGCGCCTGCGGATGTCGATCTGATTTCGAAATGTATTTGAGGTAATCACGATTGTTTTGAACAGTGAATATGCTATTTTTCTCAGCAACACGAGACTTCGGTAAAACGAGATTAGAGCCAGAACCGTTGTTTGCATGAACTGAGAAAGAACGGTTGGGAAATAACCGAGTTCAAACCAGGACATGGCTACATTTGGAAGGTGTTTAATTGGCGCACTTCGCCTACTTAGCCTGCTTAGTCTAACTGGTAGCGCGTTGGATC
>JAODUP010001074.1:0-72500 GCA_025642065.1 Paralvinella palmiformis
AAAAAAAAAATTGGTCCTGATCCCAGACGCTCAAAATCCTTTCTGTGTCTCTTTGCACCTGTATGTTCTTATTTACCATGGAAGCATTGGTCTGCTTGGCATTTCCCTTTTCCTTAAGGTGCATTTATCAACAATTTTAATGTATTATCTAGAGATCCACCAGATGACCCCAATACCCGGGTGGACCCAATCCAAGAAGAGCTGCAGATCACAAAAAAAAACCCCTTGTCAATTACTTTATCTTCTATAGAAATACTTTAGTGAAAAGTTGTTTTGAAAAGATAATTTGGGGAAACAACCAGGAAGAAAAAAATTTAACAAATTGTTTTGGGAAAGCAAATTAATTCTTTGCCTTGGACATGCTCCTGAGATTGGCAGATCAAAATTTACGTTTTTGGTATCTGCATTCCCTGGAAAATTATATTAAAATCACCTAAGCAACAGATGACCACTGTTGGACAAGAGAGTAAAAAATCCAAAAATTCCCTTTGAAAAAATCTGCTGCTTTCAGGCCTTTTTTCTTAGTGGGGTGTAATCGGTAGAAAATGCCACGAACACTTACCCCCGTAAAAAGTCGTTGGAATTTTCAAAAAAAGCCTGAAAACCAAATGGGTTTCCCCCAAAAGAATCACGGAGAAGAATGGACTCCCCCCCCTTTTTTGTGCCCGGTGCATGGTGGAATAATATCCAGCTGGAGTCACATCACCAACAATCTTCTGGTCTGAAACATTACCAGTCAGCCAATCTCTGTTATGACAGAGCATAAAGACCCAAATTCCTTAACATCGTTTTTTTAAAAATTTATTACGATCGACTGACATTTTAAAAGACCAATACTTACATTTTTTACAGCTGTTTATATTGTTATTGGCCCAAGTGAAAAAATTTACTGGCATCAAAAATTCTCTTTGGATTTTTTCCCTCGGGGCGCATCGCTAAACAAATGGTATTACATAGGGTCTAATGAAAACCGATCTTACTATAATTCATTAAAATTATAGAAATAAAATAAGTGAAAAATTTAAATAAAAAAATAAAATAAAACAAAACATACACAAGCAAAAACCGAGTTCTTATGGGAAACACTGAAGCGGGCGATAATATAGGGCGTCAAATGAGCAGTTAAAAAGAAAATACAAGAAATACAAAATAACTAAATATAATCAATTTATATTAATCTAAATTAAATCTATATTACATAATATGCAAAATACACCAGTTTCACTGGTGTAACTTATCTAATAGCTGAACTATCCGAGAAATATTCCGGTGCCATTACATCGAGAGCCGGTCATACTTCCCGCCACTGGTATATATAACCTGTGATGACAGAACACCTGTCTTGTAGCAATAATCTGTGGACTTAGTAAATTTGCAAATGATTAACAATCAGGATGAACGATTTCTGCTTCGATTACATATATTACAATAGTATTTACTATTTTCCAGAAACATCACAACTAAAAGAGAACCAGCCGAATATGCATTGGAGTATTTAGTGTTTGAGACTGACCTGTTAGACTTATTTTGAGTATGTTCAATTTATTCAGGAGAGAGTTCTGGTAATGTCATCAAAACTATGTGTACTTTGGTAAAAGTGCTTCACAAATGCGAAGAACCAAATTGTGTGTTCAGTAGATGCGGTGTAGCCAGCCATCTATAAATCAGACGCTAGGCAACATGATTGCCATAGCAGACATTTTCTTGTCAGGTTCTCTGCTCACACAGACACTAAAAATGCTCAGATTCGTGAACATGGCTGTGTTTAATAAATCAGCATATCACAAACACCAAAAAAATCCCAGCATCATAATTGCATGACAACTGCATCACTCGTCACGACATTGCAAGACACGAAAGGATGCCTGCAGTTAGCTGGCGATGAACGCAGCTATTCACCTGGACACGCTGCTAAGTATGGTGGATACAATGTGAACGACCAGCGCATCGACAAAGTCCTCGAAATACAAGTCGTCCAGGTACAGTACAACAATATATTTTTGCTGCACTGATGTTTAAAATAACACAAAGTACAAATTATATATGATCATAATGCACGCGGCGTTCATAACTAACAAGTCAGTCTCTAATCAGAATGTTGCTACATTTAAGTTATGACATCATCCAGAGGTCAATTCCATTTTGTCGATTCCAATTCTGCATCAGACTTATCAATTCCAATTCCATTTATACCTATTCCGAGTAGTCTATATTGCAACTGGGATTATCAAGGAAGAAATATTTCTGAATTAAAAAATTAAATCGTTAATTAATTTGTGGATTAAATTCCGGAATTGAATTGATCCCACGTCTGAGATTATTAATCATTTAGTACATGTGCATTTTATGTGGTTAAAAAATATTCAGACACCAAAATTATTACAAGTATTAACTGGTTTTAAATTAACTGCCACAGAAAAACTGTATGTGCAAAGCTAAATGTTTTTCTTCTCCACAGTAATGAGGTTGTAATGCCTGTGAATTAGAAGGACTGAAGTGAGCTGTTTCTTTTTGACTGACGCCAATGATTTCTATCTGTCTACGCTCATCACCGATCGCCACAGAACAATCGTAGCATACATACCAAATGATCTCATAGGTGTCATAGGTGGCGCTGGTGAACTGATCCACTACTTCGATGCCTATCACATTTGGAAGAGTGAGTAAATTATCAGTTTATGCTAAACAATGTAATTTATTCCATTTTTCAGCATTATGTGTACACCTTCATTACAGCATATTTATTTTGAACTGATTTCTAACATTTTAGACTTAAAGAAGAAACGGATAAAATTGCTGGAAAATCTCGTTGTAACAGTGTTTATCTTTGGAAGAATTTCATTCTCAACCGTATGTACTACATAGCGGGGGGGGGGTCCAGGATGACCTGGTTGTCTTTAAGCAATCATATAAATAATGTCCACGAGCATGATAGCTCATTTGATGAGATGTGTGACCATGGGCACATCCTCAATGACGACAGAGAATGATTAGTTCCAAGTCAGTCTAAACCTAGCTAACTTTGTAATCTTGATGCTTTCGGGCCATAAAAATGGTTCCCATTTGTTGCCATTGCCCCTAATACAAACAATGAACATACACGTAAGCTTTGGAAATGTAGTTTAGATTTCTATTTGTAAGTGAGAACCTGACAGGACGTGATGGCTATGTGCCTGAGTAGTGCCTTATGGCAGTATGTGCTGTTTGCTCCTCTGGGAGTGGATGTGTGTACTGGATTATTCAAACAGGTCGGAGTCGGGCTAATAATGGCATACAATGCTTCTGAACAGTTTAATTACTGGATTTAAAGTGCTTAATAAATGTTGTTATTATTACAGCTAGTTAGGACATGGGACTCGTAGCTGAAGGGTCAGAGCTTCTAGGCTCCAGGGCTGCAATGCTGTCACGTGGTTCACTCATCCATAAAAATGAGAACCTGACAGGACGTAATGGATATGTGTTTGAGTAACGCTTTGCGCCTATAATGGCACCATGCATTGTATGCTCCCTTAGGAGTTGACGGGTGTGCTGGATTGGAACAGATCTAGGGATAATGATGCTGTAAAATGCCTTAGAGCAGCTATCTAGCTGAATAGGGCACCATATAAATGTCACATATTATTTGTATTATTATTATTATTTTAATGATTTTGTCAGAAATCATGGCATGTGAACTCGCAGTAGAGTGCATCACAGACACGGCATTGGTCAAGGACAGCAACATGCTCAGCCCCAAATATCAAACATCTATGCTGGAGACCTTTCATAGGCGACCATAAAATTCGTTCCAAAGCATACACACTTTGGATGGCTTGCAATGCTTGCTAGGTGAATATTGCAAACTAGATTACTAAGGCATACCGGGATGTGACGAAACAACATTTTATCACATTCTTTAGGCAGTCTATTAATAGACCGATTTAATTACCCCTGGTGCCATCTTGTGGCTGAATTTCACACTACGGTTTAGGGTTAGAAGTCTAAGAATCACTGTGTTGCATGGCGATTGCTGTGTGTAGTGGCTGATAAATGTCTTACTGAAAAGCTGTATATAGGCTATATACCACCTATATTTGGATTTTATTTACATTCCATTAAGGGTATGTTTTGCATTTAATTGGAATGGCGTAAACTTCATCCAATAGATATAAGCCAAAACAATTAGTAACGTTCAGCGCGGTTTACATGACTGTCATGGTCCGACCTGTCTAGTTCAAACTTATTTTTTGTATAACTTTTGCCATCTGACATGACGATGTGAATGGATTTAATCAATGATCACATAGATTATAATTCAATCGGTGATTTATGCATGATATTGAAAGCGAACTGTTTTATTTTCAGAATCAGCCATTCGTGCAATGTTTACTATATGTTAATGTCAAGGGCGGTAATACTCTAATGTAATAACATTTCTTATTTAATAATATACAGGTGATACATATATGATTGGTTCCCAGGTACAAGTACAAATAATATTTCCAAAACTTTACATTAAATATTTGAACAATCGTCATTAAAATCAATTTACATTCAGCTAAGTTTAAAAATCTCCTACAAGTCAGCCTGAATAACTGTGTCATTAATCTGAAAGATCGGCCCGCTCAATCATTGGGTTATATCCTGATAAGAATTGTGTTGAATCCTTTGGAAAGACACAATCGTTCAGCTGAAATACTAGTCTCAGTTACCGTGCAATATGAAATAATTTTCTGAAAGATTTCCAGTATTTATTGTTAGTGAAAAGTTGCTATCCTGTGGTAACAGTGGGCGCCATAGTTGTTTCTAACCCGAGACCGCAGTCGGTAACCGATGCAACGCATTTCGCCTGGATCGGTCTATTGAAATATGAGTTCCATTCAAGAAAATATTCCTCCCAAAGATGTATACAACTCAATTAATGGCAGGCACAGCAACTGGAATATATTAATAAACGGCCGATTGTTCTGAAATGGAATGCATCCTAATGGTTCCTACTCATCAATAATTCCCAGATGTTTGCTTGTTTGCTTGTACGTTGGAGTGGTTGAGAAAAACTCTCGTCCCAATCACTCACAGGGGAGCAGAATAGAGAGATGAATTCCCAAGTAACATCAAGGGTAAAATAAGAGTAGAAGAAACAAACAATGCTCTGCATAGCCTTAACACCTTTATAAAAATGAATTTCATATATATATATATATATATATATATATATATGTGTGTGTGTGTGTGTGTGTGTGTGTGTGTGTGTGTGTGTGTGTGTGTGTGTGTGTGTGTGTGTGTGTGTGTGTGTGTGTGTGTGTGTGTGTGTGTGTGTGTGTGTGTGTGTGTGTGTGTGTTTGTATTTTGCCTTTCTAATCAAAACGATTCACTGTAGATTATATGAGTTTTTTCTTGTACTGTCTATAGTGGGTATTTATTATCTACAGGTACAGTGTATCGGACGCTTCCATGGTCCAACTGGTAACGCATTGGAAGACAGGTCAAAAGATACTACCACCTGAGTTCGAATCTCGGCGTGTGTATATTTGAAGGGCGTTTCGCCTTTCACTTCGCTTCACTTCACCTTTGGGGGTCGCGCGGGCCATTTAGCCTACCACGTGCACACAAGTGGTCGTAAAACATCCATCATCACAGGTACAGTACGCAATATTTCCAAAGTGTAAGGAAGGAGGAACATACGACTCAACCGGAGATGGCTGCCCCAACATATCGTAACTATTCCAACAGTGTCTTGCCACAATTTTCGTCATCCAAAAATCAATTTCAGCCCACAATATTTTTTCGTCAGGAAAATAAATGAAACGGATTGAACGAACTTCTAGAACTTTAAGTAAACAATTACCAAGTACCGGTGTGTGTGTGTGTGTGTGTGTGTGTGTGTGTGTGTGTGTGTGTGTGTGTGTGTGTGTGTGTGTGTGTGTGTGTGTGTGTGTGTGTGTGTGTGTGTGTGTGTGTGTGTGTGTGTGTGTGTGTATACCACAACACACTAAATTAAATATATAAGGATATCATGGTCATGACTGTATGTATTGTGACTGTATATACATAGATGTGTCCCTTGTTAGAGAGCTGGGAAGGAAGTAACATAAATAAACAAGTTATTCATCATGGTTACTTCGTAAAGAAGACGCCCCTTTCTTTATATCAACTACGTTTTTTTTCCAAAATGTCTCTCTCTTTATATATTCCTGTGACAGAGTTCTGTTATTATTATTATTATTATTATTATCTGCACTCAAATAAAGATACGGTTCTGAGCTCTTCGGCGCGACTATTTTATGTGTATAAATTACACATAGGTGAATCCATCAATCTCGATGTGAGACGATATTTTATTCAACAACAAGCATAATACATTCAATACACACAAACAGAAAATATACAATAGGACAAATATAATGAGCTATGTTTGTATTGAGGTGTCACAGCGTTTGACACCTCAATAAACATATTACAACTGGTAACAGTAGCAAGCCTCTCGTCACAGTCGGGATATTTTACTTAGGGATTTCACAGAGTGATGGCCGTCATTGGTATTAATATTTATCAATAAGTTGCTTCTTTAGATGGTTACTGAAAAAGATTTAATAGTTTTCGGGAGTGAGTACCAGATTTCAGCACTTTTATGGCCATAAACTATTGGATACTACAGCATACGTCATTGTGTTATATGAGGGTTACTACTGTTTCGGTTGTCGTGAGCATGTATATATGATCATTAACTATAATGATTGGTATGAGTGGGACGGGCAGGGTTTGTTGGGAGAAATTGTACATGTATTTAGCCAGCTGAAGTATATATACGTCGTGTAATTTCAAAATAGGTAATTTCTTAAACGATGGTAAGCGATTTTCTGCTTGATAAGACAATTTGGAAGATCGATTTTGTATACAATAAAAAGTAATGGGGCTAATACTGAACCATGTAGAACTTCACATGGAAAAATGTGCGCGGATGATTTATTTTCCTTATCTTGGGCAAATTGTTTTCTATTACTGAGGCAACTTCTGAACCATTTCAAGGCCGTTCCACGTACTCCATACCAATCTTTTTTTATATTTAATACTTTATGATCAATTGTGTCAAAGGCCTTGGAGAGGTCCAGAAACACACCGAGGAGTACTTTATTTATTTTCAAATGATGTCATTGTTTCATCTACAAATTCATGAATTGTATGTATGGTTGAGTGTTTTCGCCGGAATCCATATTGGTTTAGGTAAGAAATGACAGAGTCGTTTATGAGTTATTTTCTCAAGTATTTTGGAGATGGTCGGTAATAATGATATTGGTCAATAATTATTTAAGAGTTATCTGTTCTTCGATTTGTAAATTGAATTCATTTTTCCTATTTTGAATTATTCAGGAACTATTCCGGAAGATGGAGATTTATTTGTCAGTATTCTCACTGGTTATGGAATTTCGTATTTTATGTTTTTAATTAATGCCGGGATTATTCCATCGTTTAATTGACTCAGCTAATGTGGCAACTTCATTTGGATCAGTTGGTGCTAGGAACATGTTTTGTTGAGATTTTTTTCCCATAAACTTATCAAAGTTAAATTTGGAGACAGTTATATCAATTGCATATTGTTTGCCAATAATTGAGAAGAATTTGCAAGATTCAGATGAGACCGCTGGTGGAATACTAATTTACTTATTATTAATTTTGAAGGTTTCGGGGATACCTGTTTTATCACTTGTTCTACCTATAAGTGGATTTATTTCATCCCCGTATTTTGCGTATATGATGTTCGTGTTTGGTGAATAATCCACCATAATAATTAGTTTAAGTTTATTGTACATACAACGATATTGGTGGAATTTGTCGAGCCGTGATAATGCAGTTAGTTAGAGCGTAGCACTCGTAACTGAAGGGTCGCGGGTTCGAATCTCCGGGAGCTGCAATGTTGTCACGTGGCGACTGGTTCACTCATCCATAAAATGAGTACCCGACAGGACGCGATGGTTATTTGTTTGAGTAACGACAAAACGTGTCGAATAGATGTTGAGTGTTTTTATTTTGATCAATAATTTTTATGTAGTCAAAATTTAGATCAGTGCTGATTATTATGTAATTTTTTACGTTATGTAATCTACTAATGACACCTTCATACATAGTATTCGGGACACGATTTATTTCACCTACTACTGCAATCGAATGATCGGAGTATGCCTCAATAAAAATGGATTCACAAATGCCTGCTACATTAATTGCTAGATCGTTTCCCATTTTTTAAATGTATTTTTCGTTTATATCTATAGCCATTCGAATAGAATATGGTCGATTTTTACAAACCAAATTATATCCTGGAATATTGGACTGGTGCGAATTCTCTTCGCTTAATACTCCACAAAGTCTACACCATTCTAAATTATGTTTACATAAATGATTCCTTTCAATTTTACGACATTTTACGGTATACATACATGTCGCTGATGTGTCGTGACAAATCTACTAAAACTCTAAAACCAGTTTAAATGCAGTGCTAACTGTCTTCGCATTGTATACAGGACGCATCCTTTAGAGAGAGAGAGAGGAAGAGCCCTCAATTTTCTCATAACTATTAACATTTCTTTCAAGTGATTTTAGGTCCGTGTCGAAGGAATTCGATTACATGTATGAGAAGAAAGTGTCAACAACATATACACGTATTCGCCATAAACTTTACTGTTTCACCTTTTGTTTGATAAACCACAAGAGCAGAAAAACATTACAACATATAGGAGCATCTTCTGAAACAATAAAACGCCTAATATGCTTTAAAATTTCTCCTAGAATGGTCATGACATATGAATGATATTGGCAAATTAATTTATTTCCAATTTATATGTATATATATATATATATATATATAATAGTAAATCCAACACAATAATAATAAAATGCTAAGAGAATGTAAATTGGGGGGGACCAGTGTAGCATAATTGTTGTCTTCCCACAGGCCCCGAATGAAGATGGACAGCTCTGTGTGCGTGACAGTCAGAAATCGTCAAAATAGTGAGAATATAGCATACGGTGTAAAAATATTGGGTATTCTTCGAGTAAATTCATTAAATAAATTCGTAATACAACGCTGTAAACAAGAGAAAAAAATTAAACTAAAAGAAAACCCCCGTGAAGTGGCTTTGCAATGCAGTTGCTACTACCAACCATGAAATATTCTAAACTTAATTCGTAAAATTCATCCAGAAAGGCAACACACGAAAAACCATCGGCCGCAAAATCCTGTATGAAATGGCAAATTAGCCATTGATGGGTTAAAATGTATAAGGAATTTTCATAATGTCAAGAATATAATTTGATCGACTATATATTTAATAGCTAATATCGGTCATAAGGCAGCCGGAAAATAGTCCCCTGTAATATTACTAATCTATTGTGTCTCTTTCTTCATGTTCTCACCTTGCCTATTGACAACTAAAGACTGTTAACCTGACACATAATTGGTGTCTAATAAAAAAGAACGTTATCTGTCACGATGTGTGTCAAATATTCTGTTGTTGCATGGACTACTGTAGCAATATTTCCAATATATATTATTTGTTGGAAAACATATTAGTCGAAATCTCATTTTAGACTCACAGTCACTCTCTCTCTCTCTCTCTCTCTATATATATATATATATATATATATATATATATATATATATATATATATATATATATATATATATATATATAATATATATATATATATATATATATATATATATATCCCTACTCCTCTCCTCTCTCCCTCTCTCTCACTCACTCTCTCTTTATCTATCTATCTATCTATCTACCTATCTATCTATCTATTTATCTATCTATTTACCATTCTATCTATCTATCTATCTCAAGTCCGAGCCCGCCCATGATATCCTTTTGTGTATTCAATATTGTCGAATAACATTAAAATAGCGATTTAAAAAATTAACTAGTTGATTATTTTGTATTTATTTAAATATTCTTTTTCAAATAATTTAGTGCCAGTTGTTCCAATATTTGTATGCAATTTTCTTTTTAATGACGTTTACTAATTATTTAGGTGTGTGTTATAATTTTTAATCACGTGAGTTGAATGCATGACGACGGTTGTCTCAAAAAGCTATAATACTTTAAACAAACAAATGTTTCTTAGTCCTGGTGACCGTCACAAAACAATATATTACTAGGTTTCTAAGGGGGTTCGCTGTTATCAAATCATATCCATTAATCGTTTCCCTGTGTGCAAATTCCATATCAATCAAGGGGGCACCACCCGTGTTCGAATCTCGGTGTGGGCATATCTGAAGGTTGTTTCATCTTTGACTTCGCTTCATTACCTTTGGAGGCCGCTCGGCCCATTTAACCTACCATGTGCACAAAAGTGTCCGTAAAACATCAAACCACATCAATCAAAGCGTGTCATTAAATCCAACGTATACATAGCTCCAAACCAATTACAATCACGATAATTTTTTATCTTTTTTCCTACCTTGACAACTTATTTTGACTACCATTTGACACACTTGCTAACATTATAATATATTATTAAATTAATTACCTGTTATTAATCCGGTCGGATGTTTATTAATCTTCTGTACAGAGTACTACAGCGATTGTTAAATAATTCTCGAAGCAAACAATTTAAAGCCAATGGAGTTATTAGCTTGTTAAAACTGTCTCTTAGTCGAGTTATTTAAGAAACATGTAAGCAACATTTCCCGTGTAATTAAAATAATAATTTCTGGAAAATAAGGGGTTTTGTGACTTTAATTCTAGAGAGAAAAAATCATGAACTTTTCCAGGCACCGCCATAACACGTCACAACTTCTGACGTAACAACGAATTATGCGGCGAGTCATCAATACAAATTTGAAGATAAATCGTTTCCGGTGCAGATGAGGAAATCAGCCAGAGGTACAGAGGACACAACGAGGCTTAAAATTATGATTAATCTATCTGACCGTCAAAGCCTGACCGAATGTACACGAGACAAACTTCGAAAACATCAAAGTGAATCGTCACCTCAGATAACCTCTATCCTTAGCAACATCCGAAGCTATAGCTGCTGGCCACAAGCTTACAAGAACATCGCAACGATAATCATTTTTATAATGGCTAACTTTTAGCCACATATCAAGATAATATTCGGGCATGGCTTAGTTACATGTGGCTAAGCTACGGTATGCCCCGCTGATGTCATTTATCCGGGGATAAAGATCAATTGTTTTAATCGCCCCAGGGAATCTAATGGCCTGTGTTGTGTTGTATGATTTGTTTAATGGCGAGTTTGTTTATTTTGTTTGATGATGTCTAGAATTGTAAACACGTTTACATCGTTAGATGTCGATCTCATCATAGATAATATGTTATTTATTGTCATTAGAACAAAACACCATTCATAGATATAATGTGATCTTCTCTGTCTCTACCTCTCTCACTACCTCCCCTTTTCTCTCTCTCTCTCTCTCTCTCTCTCTCTCTCTCTCACACACACACACACATGCCGATTACGTCAGTGCCGATTGCCAATCTGCTCATGACGTCATTAACGTCGAATGAAGAAGAGTTCATCGTACCCGACAAAACTGACGACATCCCATCAGCAGATTAAAATGATGACGAATCCGACTCATCTCCAGCTGAGCCGATAGTGAACATCGGCGAACGTGTCGACAGACTTATAGCGATATAGGAACATTTATCCGCTGCGGAATCTGAGGAGACAGCGGCATCTTGAGAATGACTGAAGCACTTTATTATGTGTGGCGCGTTAGCCAGCATTAAAGGCATATATGGTCCACCTTCATGTCAAATTCTCGGGACTAATACAGCTATACTGACAAATATCATAAATAATGTCAAAATGTGTAAACGATCACCCACATATTAAATAATCCAGTTAAAGTACTGATTAATCGACTTTTAATGGCCTGTGGACACCGCCATTTTGAAGCTAGACAGAGACCGGAAGCTTCTGAATGCTAACGTCGCTTGAACACAGCAGTTTAGCCTGAAGTCTGTAGAGCCAGTACAAAAACATGTAAACAAGTGTGAGCAAAGAATTATTCCAGAACAAAACGCAATTATCTTGTTAAAATGACGTCATGATCGAATGACATACAACCATATCATTCTGAGCCAGAAGGAACCTTAAAAGAGGAAGAAGTTTCAAAATGGCTGAGATATTAACGCTCAAAAGAAACTAGAATCCACGTCAGTCTAGGGAGTAGTCATGTGACGTCAGAGCATTAGGGTTTCTCCTTCCCGCCTTCGAATCTGGCTTCCGGTGCAGCCGTAAAGGCGGCCCTCCAGTAATTTGGATTATTTCCCTATATCTCTTATATAATTTTTATTTCGTGATTATTATTGTGGAATTTGGGTTACTGTTCTAAGCATTACATACTAAAGAAATATTTTCTGAGGAGTGAACTGTTCCTTTAGACAAACATCAACGAGGACTTTTTCAAAGCTGATTAACTCAGATAATTGTTTGTGTGTGTATAATACTTGTTGAATAATACTTGTTGGTGTTATGCCTACTTACGTGCATTTATCTATTTTTACAGACGAGGAACTGCAATTGGCTACCAATAAGTATTGCAAAGTAAACGTTATGCAGCATTTGAGCGACATCTGGTGAATGATTTAAAAACTGACTTACAATGCTGCCATCTAGCGAATAAACTGTTTATATATATATATATATATATATATATATATATAGAGAGAGAGAGAGAGAGAGAGAGAGAGTACCCCCAAAAACTGTTCGCTATAAACATATATATATATATATATATATATATATATATTATCGTGTTCATATCAGAATTTCTTTTTTAAGTAATGTTTAATCCTGTCAAGATCATTTTTATATAAATATATTGTCGTAGGAAGGCTGTTAATCTCTTGCAATTTTCAGGCAATATTTTTCTCCGTTTGATTTATTTACCCAGAAAACAACGCATTTGCGCGGTCATACAACAAATTTGTATCAGACTTTTGACGATAAATATTTTGCTATGCCGGCGAAAAAACAATCAGTTAGCTAACGTACTACCAATAGGATGGTGTTATGATCAGGCAACGGGACGAATCAGATGACGACAAAAGCCAGAACTCCCGAGGATACAATCAGACGTAGAGTTAATTACTAAATTAGTTTTATATCTAATCTATGAGAGAAACGCCTGCTGGTCGGTTTATGGCTGTAAACTTAACACACACACACAGACACACAGACACACACACAGATAAACCAAACTTGGCAAATATCAAAGTAAAGCGTCACCTCACATGACTTACATCTTATCCAAAGACCGTATCCATTGCTGGCCACAAGCTGAGAACGTTTATCCTAATCTGATACAATCGTTGCCGCATTAAACATAATCCCCCTCTATATGATGGGCCGCTTATAGACGCATAAAAACGTACTCGCCACCCTACTAGACCTGATTATATTGAGATAAACATGGGTATGCCCTCGCAGTGTCAGCATTCTGAGGCCAAAGATCAATTGATTCAATTAACGTAATAAATTAAATGCCCCCGAGCTACGTTTGATCATATTATTAATGATAAATGGTAAGTTAGTTTATAATTATTGACGATGTGTAGTTCTGTTTTGTCCAAGTTTTTAATGATATTGCGTTCTCTGGGTTACACTGTTTTTAACAATGAGTTTTATCTAACAGGCTGTTACTCGAATGTACCTTATATTTTCATAATGAATATTATTAACTCCATCCTTATATTAAGTAACTAATTAATAAGTTGCACTTAAGCACTTATCATTAATTATACAAACAATTACGATTTGGTCAACGACAAACCAGTGAGATAAAAAATATTATATAATATTTTTTTTAATGTAAGTGATTATAAATGACGCGTTTCTTTCTTCCCGATTACCATTTTTATATGAAACTTTCTTTTCATAATT
Organism: Paralvinella palmiformis; assembly: GCA_025642065.1. Classification (NCBI taxonomy): domain Eukaryota; kingdom Metazoa; phylum Annelida; class Polychaeta; order Terebellida; family Alvinellidae; genus Paralvinella; species Paralvinella palmiformis. The sequence goes on from JAODUP010001074.1 coordinate 13,897, forward strand.
CATTTTACTATAAATATACTGGCTGTCAAAGTCATTTCTCAAGTATAAGCATTTATATACGGGACACGGGTCAGGAAACCTGCTGGTGTTAGACCTATCTATGTTCTCGCCCTCAGACCTACACACACACACACATTATATAACTCTACACCAGGTGACGCCATACTTCATCCAAAACATTCTTCTAAAAAGTTAATTAATTAGATCGGAATTTTATGGTTAAATTAACTAAAGAAACGTTGAGTGGTGTCTTTATATAAATATTGTTATATTTTTTAATATAATGAAGTTGCCGCGTATGTTTTTATTTTAATATACGAATGAGTCATATACAGTTAGCGAATCTTTTTGTACTTGGCCACTTTATTACTAATTTAACTCACAAGCATAAGAAATAAGCAATTATATAAAAATAGGGTATTTATCTTTTCGTCATAATATTATTGTTTATGTACTACATATAAACACATAAGCCTATATATGATATGTTAATCGTTTGTAATAAGTGTTTGTAGTACTCGTTTAAATAAATAATGTATATAACACTTCACCCTTTCTTTTATAATCCACCTGAAGTGAACACCTGATCATCAACACTTACAACAGGTAACTTCAAGGAGCGGAACATGTAAGCAATGTTTATATCTTCTGTATTATTTTATAAGATAACTTATCTCCCGTTTTCATCTCCCATCTCTGGCTACTCAAATCGAAGCCTTTTCTGGCCACTCTAACTGGCCTTATCAGAGATAACCCGATGGCAGAGCCATCGAAGACTCACGTTACCTGGATTAAATATTTACCTGCAGCCAATATATTCATAGATAGTCTTGATAAGGATGGACAGAAACGTTAAGCAAATATCACCGAGATGGGAGTCAAACAGATATATATTATGTCTTTTTATTAATATAGTTGAAGTCTCGGTGAGTATATCAGATTAGTCGAAAGTTAAACATCAGAGTGTTAGCCTTGTAACTTGGAGACGATTAAATGTCTGCATTACAATCTTTAGCAACCAACGTAAACAATAATATTAGTAAGCTGATATAGTTGAATAAAGGGTTTGGTCGTGTTTATCATGGACGGAGAGGGAATCTGACCTCAAACTGACCCCTTATATTGACTGTAACGATAACTTTGACGACTAAAACATATGTTTTTGTACAACAAGGTTCTTCGATGAACAGAGACGGGGCCTCGTTTTGATCGTAGATCGCTACCACCCCGAGTTTCAATCGTGGTGTGGGCATGTCTGAAGGGTGTTTCATCTTTCACTTCGCCTCATTACCATCGTAGATGGCTCGGCTCGTTTAGCTTACCATTTGCTCAAAAGTGGCCGTAAAATATCAATCATCATCATTATCATCATCACTGCCATCGCCATCATCTTCTTCTTCACTGAACAGTGATAATAATAACCGGGACTTTTGTCACCGGAGAAATAATCGAAATCCACAATCGCACTCGTTAAAGTACACTTGCTAATCACTTAATATTAAAATGCAATACATAACTCTGTCGATGGTAATTTTAATACACGTTTGCATCTAATTTAATGATAGCAAACGTGCCATCAAAATGTTAAAAAAAAACGAATTAATAATGAAAGACAACCCAATTCCATTTCGTTTTTATACAAGCGTGTCACCAATTATATTTCTAGAGAATATACTACTCTTAAAAATAACCTGAGATTTATACCGTTGCGGTAAGAGCTCTCTTTTTTATCTATTCGGAAAAATATTGTACCTCTGGCATCCGTCATTTAAACTAATTCATTCATTTAAATACTGCTCCAAATTTCCGTTAATTAACTATTATTATTACTAATTTAATACGGGCCATTTTAGCCAGTTATCTATCCAAAGCGCTTCACAATCTCAATACACGCGAAATATTAAATTTAAACATTAAAATTTCCAAAAAGGTAAATCTTTAAAGCTTTTTTGAAGACTGGAGATGATTGGATATTTCTGATATTTGTCGGTAATTCATTCCATAGTTCAGGTCAACTGACGTCAGCAAATGTATCGTGATGGAGTAAAGTACAGCAAAGTGCATAGCCGACGTCGGTGTATCCTGGATTCAATATGTTCACTCTTTGTAATAAACGGTAGGCGGACGTTTTGGCCAGCGGACGTTTTGGCCTAGGACGTTTTGGCCAAATATAACAAAAATATATAAAGCGAACAAATATAATATCTTGTGTTTTTTATCTCAAAATGTACATTTATGTCATAAAAAGTGATGTCATTTTATGTTTTATTTATAGGCATGTGTGAACTACAAATGACCAACATAATGATCAAATGTTAATGTTTTGATGTTGGTTCTGTATTTAACTGAAGTTTAATTCTCCATGGCTTCTCACAGTTACATATATTATATAGTTGTATATATTAACTTACTTCTATGTCCTTGTTAATTGTTTAAATTGTATATGGTTTGGGATCCTGATTGTGTATTTTACTGTATGTCTCTTCAATACTATTATGCAGATTACTGTATTCGTCTCCTAACTGGTAGATGTATTACTAAAATAAAAAATTTATCCAAAACGTCCGATCTTCGAATAATAGCCGGCCAGAACGTCCTAGGCCAAAAGTCCTAAGCCAAAAGTCCTAGGCCAAAAGTCCTTGGCCAAAACGTCCAGGCCAAAACGTCCTAGATTCGTAATAAACAAAATGAACAATCCAGAGATGGCCACGTTTGTACATACGGTAGGCTAAATGGGCCGAGAGACCTCCAAAGGCAATGAAGCGAAGTCAATGATGAAACGTCCTTCAGATATGCCCACACCGAGATTCGAACATGATAGTGATCTGTGATCCAGCACGCTACTGCTTGACCACTGAGGCGCCCAGAGACAACAGATTAGGCGGCTCTTTGCCATCTCTTTAGATGACGTAATCTATATAGAGCCGACTTGATATCTAATATCAGTTGATAATAGTTTATATTACTTCTGTCGGCTTGCTCTAGTCACAGAAATACGATAGCCTAAATATGGTTCCCGTCGTGTATTTAGTTTCATCTGCGCATTTTTTGACACGACATTTATATATGTGTATCAGTTGTTTGCCGGTTGTTTGGTACTAACAGGTAACTGATTAGAGGGGTGTGGACCAGTTGCTCACCGGACAGTTACTCACCCGGAAACTTCCTCACCGAGCAAATGAAAAGTGGACACTTGATCACCGGTGAATTTGATATGGTCCACTGGTTATAAGAATTATTTAACATGGATCACGCTTAACTTTAATGCCATGATAATTGGTAATATTCATCCCAATAATTATACGGATAATAGGATACTAAGAAATATATATCTGAATTAAAAATCATTTAATTTGTTATTACAAATTCACTTTTCTTATTAACTGGTGAGCAAGTATCCACTTTTTCATTTGCTTGGTGAGCAAGGATCCGGATGAGCAACTGTCCGGATGAGCAACTGTCCGGTGAGCAACTGTCCGGGTGAGCAACTGTCCGGTGAGCAACTGTCCGTACTCCGATTAAAGAGTTACGTGGTGGGCCTTCATGGGCTGTCAACGGGGATAGCGTTAGCCTGGCTTAGGAGTTACGGAGCATTTGTGTTTTAGTGAAATGATTTATTAAAAATATAAATTTTATTTCTTTTTTAGCAATAAAAAATCAGTGAAAACGTAAGATGCAAAACAAATTATATTTTTGGATTTCTATAAAGAGCCATTTATTATTTTTTAAACCGTTCTTGTATAGTTTAATTCAATTCAGTTCGAGCCTTAAAAACAAACTTGTAAGACTATGCCACCTTTTTTACACTAAGTCACTGAAAAGGTTTCCCTAGAGCGAGGCCCTTTTGGCTGTCAAACATTCCGATAATTTGGCGAATTATCAGTGAGCAAGTACCAGTATGTATGTACGTAAGAATTAGTAGTCTTAAAATAATATATTCAGGATGCATGTAGACATTATTAACCATTCACAATTTGAACACGAAAACGCGATATAGTTGCGTTAACTTTTCCGTTTATTTGCCCCGATACTCAGATAGTTCTCGGCTGATACTCAGATAGTTCTCGGCTGATACTCAGATAGTTCTCGGCTGATACTCAGATAGTTCTCGGCTGATACTCAGATAGTTCTCGGTTGATGCTTATAGTTATTTCTCGGATGATACTCAGATATTTCTCGGCTGATACTCAGATGTTTCTTGACTACTACTCAGATATGTTTTAGCTGCAGTGATTGTCAATTAGAGAGAGGAATATTTTTAGTGGTCAGCTTACTTAAGAAAGTAAAAGTTAACAATATACAAAGGTTTTCAATTGTGAAAGATTGTGTGTGTCGGGGAGGGGGGGGTATTTGTTTCCTTTACACGCATAGGCTCCGGATGAATTCAGAGGAATCCAGATTAAATTTCTATTAATCCAATATACGATGATTTGTCACAATGTCTTCCGATAATTTCGAAATATTATCAGGTATCCACACTCTCTCGAATTAATAAAATATGGAACAAGGAACCTTAATTTATGCTGCCTTTCAGGTGACTAAGTTTGACAGATATGCGAGTTAGTTAAGGGACAGCAAAGGTACAACACTGGGTAAGTGAAATATATGTGACACATCGTAAACAACGATAATGAACGTAACACGTTATTATAGACTCCAGTCCCCGTCTTCCATTAGGTTTAATTATATCCGTCATAACGGCCGTGACGATGAATAACATACGTCGCATCTTAGTAGCGTCTCTGTCAACAAGTCAAGGTCGCGTCATATTAAAGAGATAATTAAATTTACGGATGACAAAGGAGGAAATAGCATCCATTGTTAAGAACGTGGACTGAACGTGGACATTTTGGTTGGTGACGTAAAAGTTTGACGTCAAATTGTCAACAGGCCAACAATAAGTGTAGCGTTGAACTTTGTACACTTAGCATCTCGTATATTCAGTTGTATATTTTATCCCACGTTGATGGCAAGCGAACAAAATATAGTTATCTTTATTAGTCTTTGCTCACATATAGTTCTTCGTTATTATGTATATTCTCGTTTCTACTTGTTACGAGCTATATGACGTTAATATTTTGCTATTAATCTTTCACGTTCGTATTATATATTTATTGTCAGTGAGTAATCGAGAAAGGGCTTCCTCCCAAACAATATCTGTTTGATGATGGAAGATGTTAAACTCGTAAACCAAGCAACACAGCACTTTTAATAAGTAGTGCCTCTTTGGCGTTGTTTGTTAGTGAAATTATATTTGTTTGCGGATAAACGAGTTGTTTTCAAGAATTTGTTTCTAGATTTAGTTTAATGGATGGCAAATGTGAATGATTCCCATAGCCATGACGGTGCTATCAGACTGGGTAGGTGTGTGGGCGATCGTGTTTATTGAAATTTGATAATGAGGACGACTTTAGAAAGAGAATAATATCTCAGTACAAGTAAGAGTCGCCCATTCTGCAGCTGGATGTTGGCTATAAACTTCTGGCATCCGGACTCAAACCCGGGTCGGGTGATGTTTGCGGGTTGTTTCATCTTTACGTTTGAAGGTCATTCGGCCAATTTAGTCAAATAGAGTGTCGAAAAGTGGCCGTAAAAATGGCAATATTTGTGCACAAACGCCACATTATCACTCATCCTCTAGGATAGTGATTAGAACATTTATCTGTAAATGTCATCGTGGGGGTTGTCATTTAGGGTTGGTATATTTCTCGAATATTTCCTCAGTAAATATCTGACGTCGAGGCAGATCATATCACTCAGTCACTATCTCCAACTTGGGCCTATGGACTATCTCCAAGATTTGTTTCTGGACATTTTTGCTTGGAATTCACATGTTTAAAATGTGTCAGCTCACCGGCCTATAATAATATGTGTGTGTGTGTGTGCGCGTGTGCGTGTGCGTGCATGCGTGCGTGCGTGCGTGCGTGCGTGCGTTTGTTGCTCAATCTGTCCCAGAAACTGCATCGGATATGGATGTAATGTATACGCCGTGTGACTTATGATTCTACGGTTCCCTTAGTGTCGAGATGTATGCAAATTAGGGAAACGAATTAGCTACGAGCTTAGAAAGACTTTATTAACGCAATGTGGGCACTCGGTGTATTTAGATTGTATAAGGACTGCGGTCGTGTGCCCATATTTGAATAAATATATATTTAAATTCGTCCAACTGTTATGTTAGTAAATAGCTAAAAACCGGTACGATGACTCGGTGGCCAGTAATGAGGCCATACGAAAAAAAGTCATAGAAAAAAATCACAATTTTGGCAAGGAAAGAAAGTCAGGTAATCAAACAAAAACATTCAAGTCTGTCATGATTTATTTCAGTATCATAAAGAATTGAAGTAATAAAACAGGAAATATCTTAAATCAGTTATTAACTAACAATAAATAACTTGTACATGTTGACAACAATATTTATATATGATGGCATTGCAAGTATGTGGGGGGATAACGTTTCGTTCAATATCTTAAACGAGAGTAAGGTAATCAAACAAAACAGAAAGTCGCAGAAACAAAGCTAACATGTTAACGTAAAAAAGGGAGAAATCGACAGTTAGCCTTTTTATTAAAGAAAAACACAGAAACAGTATCAACAGCGTCATGTTTCTTTTTCCTGTGACTTTTCTATAACTTTTTAACCTCTGACTTTTTTCCTGTTACTTTTTTTCCCCGTGACTTTTTTCTATAACTTTTTTTCCTAGGACTTTTTTCCTGGCCCGAATTCGATAACTTTCTTTCAATTCAATATATATAATGTTCACATTCGGGTTATACGGCCCATTTAACCTATCTTGTGCACAAAAGTGGCCGCTAAACAGCAACATTTTTCACATTCGGGTTATAGCACCTCTAGGATATTGAAAAAAAAAACTATCTTGTTTCTATTAATAAAACGATTTCGTGTTTCAAAACACAAGTGGTGCTGTATTGATTTTTAGCTAATTTCATTTGTCGAATATATTATCACCATGGAAACTCGTTTCTATGAGCTGTTCTCATCTGATAAGATACTTACTTACGGTAACGATAGTACGTCTATGAGAAAAATACGTCTTTAGTCGCGTGACAAGTAACACCCAACTCCGTGCTGCTCTCTATTTACCATTGTTAACAAGAATGAATTTCTTAGAAACGTGCTACCAAAATCACACACACACACACACACACACACACACACATACACACACACACTATATATATATATATATATATATATATATATATATATACATAAATAGAGAGAGAGAGAGAGAGAGAGAGAGAGAGAGAGAGAGAGAGAGAGAGAGAGAGAGAGAGAGAGAGAGAGAGAGAGAGAGAGAGAGAGTTACATACAATGTCAGATAATAATAATAATAATAATAATAATAATAATAATAATAATAATAATAATAATAATAAAGGCCCTATCTTTTATGGTGGGCACATCAAATGGGGGAGATGTATATATTCTGTTATTTACTGCTTCAACACGGAAATTAAATCTAAACAAATTTAGAATTTCCAAGTAAGAAAGTCCCACGCTCTAATCCATGAGGCCACTGAGGCGCGGTTCAAGTTTGCTGTGGGTCAATAAAGATCAGAGGTCTGGCTGGAATTGGGGCGCGACAAGTTAACGATCATTAACGGGTTTCAAGGGGCAACATCGTGATTAATGACTGCTATTGTTACAATACCAAAGTTCATACCTGACGCCGACCAAATTTAACTGTATATGGAAATACGAACTTACACTCAAACTGAGGGACTTGGACGCTGATGACATGTCGGATGACGTATGCATCGAGTTGTTTGTAGTTCACTGGCGCAGTCGCCGCACAACTGGGGAGCGCGCCGGAATATCCGACCAATGTCAACAGTGCTGTCTTTTCGGTGTCAAAGCAGGGTTGTACCGGTGATCGTTCATGACTGCTGAACATTCATCTGTCACCTTCTTGTTATACTCTGTTATCGGACCCCGTGTCCATTCTGGTATCCAAGAGAATATTGTTGGGGTCTTTTAGTGGTAGGGTCGACCTCCTGGAAGACGAAAGTGAAGCTCGCATACCGCCGTTCACGTCGAGGTGACTCTCAGATCGTCGTTTCTAATTAAAACAACCCAACGCTTTGCTTTCTCAACGCTTCATCCCGCGGCCAACACATGCCAACTTAAATGTTTAGGTTGTTTACTAGTGGCATGACAATACGGTATGCAGAAGTTAGTTTTTGGCATGATTATAACAGATCCAGAACATTGACATTTAAGCTTAAAATGGCGGGATTATCACGGTATTATCGCTCAGAAGACGCTACATAATCCAACTACGATAGCTGTTTATGAATCTACGATGTCTAAAATAATTCCACTTTTATTTATTGACAATTATTGAGTAGACGCGTATCATTGATCTGTCTCTGGCTAATCTTTTAACATTATCAGCATCTTGTATACAGAGATCCGTTTGAACCGATGATTAGTCGGTGATGAGTTAGCGCTGTAAAGGGGCAATTTTTTAGCTATGTCTGGGGGATTCTTTCACAGGTAAAATTAAAGTAAAATTTAAACAACAACACTCACTCACTCACTCACTCAAATAGCAGTCTTTGATGTGCCGCCTCCGCGTAATTTGGACAAGAACAAAATAATTGAAACGACAAAGATCAACCGGAGTATAACCTGGTACGGCCTTCCATTTACCCCCTGCTGCCATCTAGTGGTGACATTTGAAAGCAGGCGCAAGGATAACAAATGACCGTTTACTCTGGTTGTTCTATCTACTGTCTATTATTATTATTATTATTATTATTATTATTATTATTATTATTATTATGGTAAATAATAATTATGTAATAATAGTACAGCATAATTTAAAGAAACAGTTCACCCGCAGATATTATGATTTAAATGCGTAATGATAATTAAAGTAACCCGAAACCGGACAAAAGTAGTCACTAACTCTACCTGGTATCATAGATATAAGGAAATAATTATAATTGCTGGAGGGCGGCCTTTACGGTTTCCTCGAATACTACATCGTATGGCGGGAAGGGGAAAGTCACGTGTTACGACATCAGATGGCACAAGGATTATGTGGCCATCCGGATCGCGATCAAGTCGGGTCAGAGATGCTCTGGGCTATCCTCGTGACCTCACCTGCCCCCTGGTGCTCAACCTAGTTACTACTAGCTAACGCCGTCGTCGGTTCATTTGCATAAATCAGACAGCTCGGTTGATGCTTCCTGTTACAAAGGTAAAAAGGAACTTCACCGTATAGTTTTCTTTAGCCATTTCAGTAAAATATGAGGCTGTTTGGGCCAAATATGGTATAAAATTCGTAAAATACTCGTTTGTTCCGAAAATACAACTTAATAATAATAATAATAATAATAATAATAATGTATATTTAATAAAGCGCCCTTACTAGCAGGAGTCATTCAATGATTGATGTTTTACGGCCAGTTTTGTGCACATGGTAAGCTAAATGGGCCGAGCGACCTCCAAAGGTAATGAAGCGAAGTGGAAGACGAAACAACCTTCAGATATGTCCCCACCAAGATTCGAACACGGGTGGTAGTGATCTGTGGTCCAACACGCTACCGCTAGGCCACGGAGGCGCCCCGCAGGAGTCATTCAAAGGCGCTGTACAAATAATATGTAATACAATAATTGATGTCAGATTTCAAGAGCATCCATCAGTCTATGTCCGGCTGCAAAATTGCGAAGTCCGCAGACCAATTAAAGTTGACCAAAAGGGCACTTTGTGCAGGATTATTTCATATATGGTTGGTCAAAATCAACTTCCTTCGTTGATTCTATATAGTAGGGCTGAGCCCGAGGTGACGTTCAAAGGGCGTGCCATGTTTCTGAAGGTTTGCCCCAAACATTTATTGCTAACGTTCAGCAAAATTTTAGATGAAAACAATAGATTCAGATTATCTCAAAACGCTTATTTACACACGAGATAACTACTTGGTCTTTGCACCACAGTTTAGTCAGCAACAATTTGTTGTTGTTCAAAAGAAAATAGGACATCACAACATTTCGATTTTTTAATCACGACCAAACCGACGCCCTTTTCCTGCGATCTATTTATATTAATTTCTCCCCGCCATCTCCCCGAACAATCTAAAACCTGTTAAGCAAACACAGCAAATCTAGACAAAAACTTTTTTAAATAAATGTTCTCGTATGCCAATGACTTAAATCAGTCAGTGAAAATGTTAACGAAATGGTGAGCTTGAATCGGGTCGTGAATAAGTCCAGAATTTCTGGATGCGCAATCAAAAGTAAATAAAGTAAATTACATCAGGCCTCATCGACCCGAAAATCCCATTACGACGGTAACCTTAACAACGCTCAAACAATACGTGGATAACATCAAAGTAAATCGTCACCTCACGTGACTTACTTTATCCAACTTCGTTACTAACTAGCAGCTAGAAGTCTAAAAAGATTTATCTACATCTGATATAATGTTTGTTAACATCAAACATAATCACCTGTGTAATGACTCACTCATGACCTCATAACGACGTATACACCATCGATGGCTACATTAAATTCCCATACTAAAGTATGCCCCTGTGGGGTCACCTTTCCGAGGTCGAAGATCAGTGGTTTTAATTGGCGTACGGAATCAAATGACCCGAGTTGTGTTAGGTCATTTAAGTGCTTTATTTTGTTTTATGGCGCGTAACTACCTTTCATCGTGGATGTTTATGTTGCCACGGATCAGTTGGCATGTTTTGTTTGCTTATGGCTAGAGGGATATGACGAGTGGCATGCGCGGAAAGTCCTCCCCTCACCCCTATCACTCTCTGGAAGTTCAGACTACTGCGCCGCTAACCTCTTACGTCAGGATTCAGCCGTATCCAACCCTGAACAAATCACCACCATACGGCTTTTATGAGAACAAAACGATATCTAATTTTATGATAATTAAATATGAAAACACATTCGGAACTCATAAAGTGTAATTTAACCATTATTATTAACCGAGGCTACGTGTACAACTTTACGATGTATGCCCAACATGAAAAATAACTATACTAATCTTATGTTAAAATATTTTAATACTTATGTAAGCCTTTGTTTCTTAATCGAATTTAAATTTTAATTAAAGCAATAGACTGCGTGTGTTTGGCTGTGTGTGTGTGTGTGTGTGTCAATCCAACTTTCCAATATCATGTGACCCCCCCCCGATTGTTATAATTTTTCTTCCACGACCATGAATTCTTTAAAATAACTCGAGCAGCTTTCTCCAACCTAAAATTATTTGCCAGACACACATAATAGCAATGTTCCTCGAAAAGTGATTGATAACTGATCGAAGTCTTAATAGTACATGATCACGAATACACAACTCATCTGATCCAGCTCAATGTTACCTGCTATTCCTGGGTTAGTCAGGTGTTTACAATGGTAATTGTTCCTTATCACGTAACGTCGGGGCCACATTTAGAGATGTTAATTAGAAGGTAGTCGTCTCTAGATGGTATCATTATCTTGTCTAAGTTCCTCTAATGTTGCGAGGGGGCGAGCTTATTAAGATATACTAATACGTTATTATTAACAATTGTCTGTATAAATGTCACAGGATAAAAAGTCACAGGATAAAAAGTTATAGGGAAAAAGTCATAGGAAAAGGAAACATGACACTGTTAGCACTGTCTCTGCGTCTTTCTTTAATAAAAAGGTTAACTGTCGATTTCTCACTTTGTTAAGATTAATACGTTAGTACTGTTTCTGCGTGTTTCTGTGTTGTTTAATTAAGATATTGAACAAAACGATTTTTTTTATACATACATAGGTAATGCCATAATATATAAATATTGTTGTCAACATGTACAGGTCATGTACAGCCAGTTAATAACTGGTTTTAGATATTTTCTGTTTTCTGTTTGTTATAATAATAATAATAATAATAATAATAATAATAATGTATATTTAGTAAAGCGCCCTTACTAGCAGGAGCCATTCAAAGGCGCTGTACAAATAATATGTAATAAAGTAATACCCCAAATAATGTCTGCAAAAACCCTGTAATGATTTAAAATATAATAATTATTTATCTGTGAAAGCGACCTTAAATAGGTGTGTTTTTAGAAGACTTAAAATTTCCAAGAGACGACGCATTTCTAATATTTGCCTGCAACTTATTCCAGAAAGTGGGGGCTGCAACACTAAACGCACAATCACCATAACTGGCCGACATTGGCATTTCTGAAGGATAGTTTCTAATGGAATTACCAGTTCACACAGGTATTCTGGCGCCATATCATTAATAGATTTATAAGTTATTAACAGAATCTTAAAACAACAGGTAGCCAATGCAGTTTTTGAAGAATTGGGGTGATATGATCATATTTTCTAGTATTTGTTACAATGCGAGCTGCACTATTCTGAATTCGCTGAAGGCGATTAATGTTATAATCAGATATGCCATATAACAGGGAGTTACAACAGTCTATACGAGATGTAACAAAGGCATGGACTACAGATACAAGTGATTTTTGTGTCTTGTTAATGATACTTAAATAAATTATGACACACTTGAATATTTTTGTTTGATTAGCTGACGTTCTTTCATAGCCAAGATTGTCACTTTTTCCTGTGACTTTATCACCGGCATCCATAAATTAATTGTGACTTTTTTCCTGTGACTTTTTAGCTAGCCAAAATTTACCAATATTATTATCCATCAGATCATAGATAATAATATTGCTAAATAAAGTGTAATTTACCAATATTATTATCCATCAGATCATAGATAATAATATTGGTAAATAAAGTGTAATTTACCATATCATTATATCCATAAACAATAAATTAAATTTACCAATATACTGGACTCTATTCTTCTTCTTTTCGTTAAATATAATATTATTATTGTACTGTAGTTTACAAAGTATAATACCACACTTTACTATCATTTATAAAGTAGCAATGACGGACGATTAGCATATAGTTATAATCTGATTTTCAGTTTTGGAATACAATTTTTCAACAGTGCCGGCTTTTTCGGTGTCGAAGCAGAGTTAAACGGTACACAGAAGTTAGTTTTTAGCATGATTATAACAGATCCGGAACATTGACGTTTATGGTTAAAATGGCGGGATTATCACGGTATTATCGCTTAGCTGACCCCCCTATAAATCCCACAATGCAAAGCTCGGCTGGTTTGTTTTGGTTTTTGACGTCATCATGCTTCAGGCTTATTGAATTGAATATAGTTTTGTCTGGATACCTCTTCGCCAATGCCCATTTGAGCCGAGAATGAGTGACCGCTTAGTCACCGATGGATACAATCTTGTTTTGTAAATTAGAGAGAATATGCGGTGTTCTCCTTTTAATCCCATTGATTGCGTTAGCGTGACATCCGGACTTTCTCTAAAACACTGTGTCATCACAATGGATGGTAACTTAATATTAAATATACCTGAGTTTAGGAGTATAAAATATGTCATTGTTTAGGGCGTCGTTTGGTTGAACAGGGTGTGTGTGTGTGTGTGTGTATGCGTGTGTGCGCGCGCACGAGTGTGCACAACTTATCGATGCAATCGTTCCGTCACTTATGCATTGCACGCTCAAATTATAGGCACACGTACGCGCGCGGGGGCATACACACACGCGCGCCCGCGCCCACCTTAGACATATAGGCCTACTTCAATCTGCCAGGTTTTACCAGATGATGCAATAAAGTTGATATAAATTATAAGCAGACCATTCACTGGGAAAGTAGACATCTTTTTCAATAACCATATACATAACAACACGTGCCACGTGACGTCATAAGTAGCAAGCGACATCTGCTGCTACCCTCGAAGAGACTGAATAACTATATCAAGTATTTAATTAAATATTCACCAAATATACCGTTCAATAATCAGTAACAACGATTGCATAAAAAGTAAACTTTGTTTACGTACTCGGTTACGTAGAGGTATCACCATTATATAAGTCCCCAGGTGGCGTCGCACTTAGCCCAAGTGACCTACTTCTAGAAAGGTTATTAATTAAATCGTTATTATTATGGCTAAGACAACAAAAAGACGCTCAATGATGTTTTTCACACGAATGCTATGCGATTTACACATTTTTAATAATAGCTTAGAGCTGTCGCCTATATTTGTCAGCATTAAGAAATAAAAGATGAAAATTTTAAAGTAATCTGTGAAAGATTACTGATTCTGCACGATAACGGACATTCATTTTGGCCACTAGTGGACTCAGCCGCTAATTTCCCTCAGATCGCATAGTTTTCAAATGTCATCATCAGATGGCGCCACCAATTAGCTAAGTACGTTAGCCATGCGCATCTTCTGGAATGATAATAACATGTGGCCGGAATATGTCTATTATTAGCCTAACGTTTGTTATGGCACTACTAGTATATAGACTACGATGGCTTGGCGCCACCATCGCTACCAATAGCCGCAACGCAACTGATTGTAACCGCTACTCCAGATATAGATGGCACCACCAGTCTATGTTACCATTATGCCACGTTTATCTGTATTATTTTTTGTCATAATATAACGGTTTATATTCAGTGAGCCCCGGTGGCCTAGCGGTTAAGCACCCGGCACTTGGTGTGAAGGATCACAGGTTCGATCCCAGCAAGAGGTGGAAACTTTTCTAGAGATTAATTTCTCGGCCCACGACATCCTGGGTGCATGATCAAGTTAAATGGCGCTGCCGTCTCCACTAAATTATAAAAAATAAATGGGGACGTTAAAGACCCCCTGAGGACGTAAAACACTCTGGCAGTGACCACCCTCAGGGTATTTCGACTCCATCTTTCCGTACTGCTCCAACATAGAGAGGCTGCGCTGAATAAGCGACAGCCTCGGGATTCTCCCCGAATAACAAAACAAAAGAATTGTTTACTTATTACACATAAATACATAGATGCTATTATTATATATTAAACTTTATAACAAGTGTATCAAGTATTTCTTTGAACAAATCATGTTATATCATGTTACAGTTAATCTGTATAATCAGGCAATGTGTATATTACCTGAAATATTCAGGTAATACGTCTATTGTTATCTGATATTTAATACACATTACCTGAGCATTTCAGGTAATATACATATTACCTGATTATACAGATGAATTGTAACAGACACACTCACACACACACACTCACACACACAGGCACACATATAATTATATATAAAACACATCCCACTTCACTTTTTCTTTTATATCCTATTTGTATATGTTTTATATGGTACTCAAGTGCAACACTTACAAGATATAATTTCTAGGAGCCAGATATTTAAGCCACGTTTTTTTTGTAATCGCATCCATTTTATTCTCCTGTCTCCCATCTGGGGCAGCAAAAGAGGCTACTGAAGTGGAAGCCATTCGCGTCCATTACCCTCGGCCTTATCACAGATAACTCGACGACCTGACCATCAAGGTTTCCAATTACCCGATTGGAGTATTTACCAGCAGCCAACAGAAATAACGTTATCCTTGATAAACAGAGATGGAGACCGTAAGTAAATATCACAGAGATGGGGACCTAACACATATTTTCCGTATTATTATTAATATATTTCAAGTCTTAATGTGTATATGACGCGAGCAGGAAGTTAAACATCGGCGTCTTAGCCTTGTAACTAGGAAATGACCGACTGTCTGCATTATAATCTTCAGTAACCAACGTAAACAATAATATTAGTAAGCTGGTATACCGAATAAAGGGTTTTGGTCGTGTTTATCAAGGACGGAGAGGGAATCTGACCTCAACCTGACCTTTGTGTTGACTGTGACCATTACTTTGATGACTAAAATATATGACCTGTGAAATGGGGTTCTTCACTGGGCAATGATAACAGGATAAGCAAGTCTTTAACAGCAGCATAAATGTAAAAGTAAACCAGCTCCGTGGTACTTACTTAAGTACGCACGCACACACACAGAGACAGAGAGAGAGAGAGAGAGAGGTTCGCACATAAGTGCTTACGCACTGTTAAACAGAAAACATATCTATTACTTGTGTTTTAGGAGAGAATTTTGCCATCAAATTTATTTATATTTAAAGACATATTCAAATGAAACCAATTTAATTTCTTTCTCATTCTAGTATATCCCCAATTAATTTAATTCTCAATACAAGGCAATTATTACATTGAAAATCAGTCACATGTTACTAAAATAATAGATTGATTTTAGTATTTGGACAAAACGTCCTATCTTCAAAAAATAGCTGGCCAAAAAGTCCGCCTACCGTACATTCTGGGTTCAATCAGATCTATAAACCTACCTAATATAAGTCAAAAGAAGCTGAAGGATATGCTTGCATTATTTTCAACATTTAGGGAAAAATCTACACATTCTGTAGATTCGCGACAGTTTTCGTGCGTGCGTGTGTGCGTCCGTGCGTGTGCGTGTGTGAAGTAAATTTCTGCGAGTCTTTCCCCATTATCGCTGGCTCTTTTAAGTGTCAACCATTCACGGAGAGCAATCGTCCAATTACAATTGTCCGCGCTATCCGATTTCTAGATCGCTAAAAGATTATAGAGGACAACAACAAACAAACCCATCATTAACTTGGTAGAAAATATTTTCGAATAGATTTGACACAAACGGGAATTAACACTAGAACCGTTACATCTTTCAACCAGGTTGACGCTGTTAAAGTCCCTTCTAAAATTTGTCGAATGTCTGACACTAATCTTTTCGATTATAACGGCATCTCTCATTAGAGGTATAAGTGGTCTTCATTGTCTCCGGGGTTTTGCTATATTTTAAGTAGTTATAGTATTTAGTATCAACCAGAGGAAGCCATTTTAATGTACTCTAATGCTGACGGCCATTGATAGAAATAAATCCCCATTCGAACAATAAACTTGTCTCGAGCTAACTCATTCATATTCTTCGCGCCGAGCGTCGAATGAAGTGCTCTCCTGGAACAACATAATTACCATTAAGCTGACTAAATACGCATCACTTGGCTACCTATGACGGGGGGGGGGGGTTATTGTATCTTTATGCTAGAACAGTCTATTCAAGAAGGCAGCTCTGTGTGCCATATGGAATGTCCATTGTGTGGTAATACATTTCTCACTAACGACAACGGTAGCACTATAGGCCGACCTTTGTCCATTGGTGTGCTTGTTTGGACCGATTAAAATAATTTAAGGTGAGAAATATAATTCTAGTAAGCTCCTAGCTCAAACCCTTCCTTCGGATGAATAGTACATTATTTTTCTGCTGTCGTGAACGGTATTTATATGTGTCACGGCCAGGGGGGGGACTTCAATTCTTGTGAAATCAATAGACCCAACAGTGAGTGGAGATGAAGCTATCTCCATGCTGCGCTAATGCCATAAGTATGAGAAAGAAATAGGTTATGTAGAAGACGATTTTGAACCTATTGCATAACAAACCTTTTGATAGCAAAACAGGAAATCTGCACACATACACGAATACACGGCATAAGATATAATACGGATATAAGTGCAACTACTGCTATCTACCACAGTAACCGTAATCTACAGTATTGGTAAGGGTTAGGGGTTAAGGTTGATACGAATCCCTGATGGACGAGTAGTATTTTGGGGAGTCCCAAAAAGACGAATCCCAAAATGGACGAGTAGAATTTTAGGGACTCCGAAAAAGATTAATCTCATCTGGATCAATTTATTTTTAAAACGATATATTCATATCCTATCAAAGTAAACCTATCCCTTACCCTAAACCTAACCCTAAAAGATATTTTCCAGATTCGTTCATTTGGAATTCATCTTGTCGCGACTATAACTTGACATGGAGCACTAATAACTTGGAATATTTCAATTTTCGGTGCCGGATCTCACGGATCCTACAAAATAAAAACCTTGAACAACGCTTATCATTTATTTATCCAATACACGGAGATAATAAGTCAAGACTCACTGATGGGATATAATATTTTCGGTCATTTCTTACCAAGCAAAGACTTTCGTTATCAGCTGAGAATTTCTTTATGCATTAATGGTTTAAGTTAATGTTTGCTGAGTTCACCTTTGTCATCTACGGAGTAACACCTGAGGGCAGCCAGATGCTTCACTGTGTTTGTACTTTATTCATCACAGAAACTGTTTGAGAGGAAATGATCTCTTCAATAAACATACGTGCATAAAACCGAGAGTCGGCCAGATAATGCCGATGTTGACCAAAAGCTTCATCATTCTACGCACAAACTACACGCATCGCCAACAGTTCAGTAATCTGTTCATCTTGTAGCGGAACATGACCGGAATATTGTGATCAAAGCGGCTGGGAACGAAACAAGGAACCCAGATGTTAGAATTCTGTCGAAGTAAAACATTTGTTATAATCCCTCTCTTACAGATTGTCTCGGCAGAAATTCGCATTCACTGTAATGCCATCTAAGCCGTATAATTAACTAATATCGTTGGCAATTTTATGATACGAATGTATATTGGTAATTCGTTAAAACGCTACGTATTTATGATTATATATTTGTGTATTTTGAAGATGTTTAATAACTAAATTTGAATCGAGACGAGCATTTGACACCCTCTGTCTGATGCTTTATAAACACTCTTATAATAACAAAGCCAGTGGAAATTATAATTTTTTATTCAAAATATAATTATCAGCAAAGGGTCGTCTTTAGTAACTAAAGTTAATGTTACACAAAACTACATCACAACTCACGATTACCGACTTCATAGATTTACATCATTACAATGATGAATGACACAAAATACCGCATTAATGCCCACTCCAAATGTAATCCTTGGAGTGGGTAAATACATAATGATCCACGGGTGGCAGCACCTGTCATGGTCCCTCACATCGATTACTTCAGGCTATCCACAAGGGGTCAGCACCCGTCTTCTCCCTTCTGGAGAAGCCTAACAGGGGCACTTACAGTGTCTCATTCGTCCGTGCAAAAGTTCTGACATGGACATGGAGATGAATATTGATTTTGAACAACCCTTCCGCTATTCAAAATCGAATCGAAACGCAGCACTAGCCCCCAATAGTTTGTTTTAATTGTGCAGTGTACAAAAAGTACTAGACTGAAAACATGAACGTATCGTCGTGTGGAATAGCATCACATACACTGTGACTGTATGTAGTTTGCCAGATGCTCGATGTGAGTAGCCAAAGGAGTCACACTGGATATAGGTGCTCGCTCTTTCGTCTGCTATCCCTGCTTCGTGATTATACACAAAAGATCATGTAACGAAAGATGTCAAACAATACAATAAAAAGTGTCTCAAACAAACTCAAGATACAGTTACGATTAGAGCATTAGTCATCTAGTTATATATATATATATATATATATATTACAAATGATTATGTTAGCTGGTTAAAGTCAAAATATGGCAGCTGAAGCGACCCCTTTCGAATGGAAGGTGATTAAATATTCCTAGCGAGCGAATTAATTCGCCTCGATTCGAATTCGTAACTATTTTATACGTATACTGATATAAGTTTTAATGATTTTTTTGATATGTTATGTACAGTAATTAAGTAAGAAAATACTATTTATATGTTTAACAACTATGCATAGGAGGTTAAGGTAGTTTATGTAGCCCTTGCATTAATTGTGTGAGTGATCCAGTCCAATGTACGAATACTCTTGGTGTAAACTTAATAGATGGCGAATGTCCTGATGTCTCCGAAGGGACATGTTCAAGTCGATTTGTGCGCAGCTTACTAAGTTATCTTGGCGAGATTTCCAAATACCTCGACGTTTGTCAGCTGTGTCTGCATCAACCAATCTAACACTGGCCCATCGACGAAAGATAACAATGGATTCATCATGGCGACCTCCACCACCATGTCGTGTCGGTGACCCTATTTCGTCAATCGATACCCCGGCTCTAGTTGTCGATTTGGACAAGATGGCAACGAATTTAAAGGCCATGCCCCAGAGTATGAAGAAATACCCTGGTGTGTTGGTTAGGCCGCATGGTAAAGCACATAAGTGTCCCCAGGTGGCAAGTCTTCAGGTGTGTTGTCATGAAATGTGTAAACAATGACGTATGTCACTATCTGATTATTATTATCAGGGTTGGCTTTCTCCCCGGCAGAAAGGTATTCCTCCCCTTGGCATGGGGAGAAAAAGGGAGAAATACATTTCTGCCAGGGAGAAAGTGGGGGGATATGGGGAGAAACTCCCAGATGTGTTTATTTTAAGATATAGCAACATGCAAACCAGAGTACATTTGTACTGGGATACAATTAATTATTAATTTATTCATCTGTTTTAACAAAATAGTTTTAAGAAAAATAAAAAATAGCACTGTATTGAAAATATGAATATTAGAACATATTTACATGCACAAATTTACACAACTATGAAATAAAATGATATACATACATGACGTCAGGGTTTGCAGGTTTCTCTCCAACACGGTAATAACCAAGGTAATTACCCAATTTCTGCCGATACGGCAGAAATACTTTTTGCCCGGAAAGTAAATTTGGGGAAAATTGCTATGAAAATACCCAGATTTCTACATCTCACTAGCCCCTGGGCTAGTAAAAGTTCTTACTAGCCCAACAAATATTTTTACGAGCCCTATAAATTACTAGTCCAAGCAAAATTGCACTGGAGCCAACAGAGAATGCCAGATGTTCAAGTTGGCTGTGTCTACAGTTAATGTCAAACTAAATTAAACAAACCCAGAGTTTTGAATAATATTCTCACTCCTTAGCGAGAGTTATCTATAGCATAGTTAGTCCAATTTCAAAACAGCATTGACCAGTTCCTAACAAATGTAACAATTTTCAAAACAAATCATAAATTATATCGGAATATAATATTATTTAACTAATATGTTAACATACTAATATTTGTTGATTTTAGCAGGAATATCACAGAATTATTAGCACGTTTTCAAAATGTTCTTGATGTGATCATAACCTAGAAAATTTGTGTATTTCTTCCACCACGAAGAGCTCCAAAGAGCAGAAATGTGTTGCATCAAAAATTAACACAAGGCTGCAGGATATTTTCTTTCCGAATGGCAATAGCCCGGCCGAGCTAGTATTTTGAAACAGTCACTAGCCCAAAGAAAAAATCCACAACTCCCTGGCATCCAGGCTACCGTTTTTTCCAGCCCTGCCATAGAACAACATATTAAGATGGGATCCAAGTTCATGTCCAGTTTACAATTCAGTTACACAAAGTTTGAATGTTGACCAATAGCAACAGTCTATATAGTATCAGCATTTCATGAGTTGAGGCATATTTGATTATTGGTTCTGATTTCGGTAGTCACTGCTTTGCGGTGCTGCATATGCTAAGAATCTATTTACAAATAAAAACATGTCAATGTACATAACGGAAGGTGAATAATTTTTATGATAACAAAATGCACATTTTCTTTACGATTTAGCATTTTAAGGTTGGCATTTAACCTGGGTTTGTTAAGCTAGTTTAGTCCATCCCAGCAAGTTAACCCCAGTCTACACTTGGGATTTACTAATTAGACTCGGGTTAAACTGAGTTATTCCCGGGACAGACCATCTTGATCCCCAAATTTATACATTCATAACTTGGACACATGAAAAATTATTATCTTTGATTAATATAATGATAAAAATGTTCCAGTAGGCCATAAGATTTGTGAAAATTGGCACAGTCCTTCTTAATCCAATATTTGAGGTATTCTGCTACTTAGTGAAAAAGTTCGATGCTATCACATTAGTAATTATTCAGTGATAAACTTTGTTGGCGACCTCATCTAATTGATCTGTTCTGTGATTGGTTGTGCGTGTCATACCTATATTCTTTGCCCATTTTATTTAATCGGTTAGTGATGAAACATGCCTGAAAATGAGTATAACCTACATTGGTCCAAAATGCAGGTTTAGCTTAACCTGGATCCCAGGGGGCAGACAGATTAAGCCTGTCGAGCCTTAATATCGATATTATTTATGACCTAAAATCAGCGTATTAAAAGTGAGACACTCCATACAGTTTTGTAGATTCATTACCTGGCTAAACCAACCCAAACTAACGCTACAGTTAAATACGTGTATTATCGTTGTAATAATAATACCAATGATGGCAATCTATTCCAGATAATTAACTTGAGAGGAAAAACGCTTTAGCATCATCTGTACATGCTGGATTCGTTGTATGTTACACCCAATTCAAATTAAAAGAAAGTAAAAATTATGATAAGTGTTCTGCATAATACTTATATTTCCCGTTAGAGGACCGTGCATTATTTATTTGTGGAATGTTAAATGAGTTGTTTGAAAATTTGCCAGAATATTTCTACTATTTTTTGGCCGCTCAATAAAGCCAATGAAAACATTTGAGAATTATTACAAAATGTAAATATTTAATTACCACATATTTGTTTATGGTCCCCGAAAAAAAACAATTGAACAAATTTAAACCGTACCATTAATTTCCACAAAAGTGGATCTGCAAATAAAAGAAAATAATAACATTTAAATTGAGATTTTAAAAACTAAAATTCAGGATCATGACAGTTCTTTATGGATATACATTCAAGTAAATGGAAGAGCAGGTTTTATGTAACGTGTCACTCAGTTGGTTTGATTTTGGTTTTTGTTGTTCGGGGAGAATCCCCAGGCTGTCGCTTAATCAGCACAGCCTCTATGTTGGAGTGGTTGAGGAACATCCTCCCCCACCACTCACAGGGGAGCAGTACGGAAGATGGAGCCGAAATACCCCGAGGGTGGTCACTGCCAGAGTGTTTTACGTCCTCAGGGGTTTTTAACGTCCCCCTTTATTTTAAATAATTCAGTGTAGACGGCAGCGCCATTTAACGTGGTCAGCCACCCACGATGTAGTGAGCCAAGAAATTAATCCCTGGAAAAGTTTCGACCTCATACGGGGTTCGAACCTGCGACCGTTGGCACCGAGTGCTGGGTACTTAACCGCTAGGCCACCTGAGCTCACTAATCCTTAGTCCCTCAGTACCATACAGACTATTCTATATACCTGTGATGTCTTTTAGATTTTATTTGATAATCCAAGATTTGTGTCTACCAATGGGTGTTAGTCCAATTCTAATGGTCTATATATAAGATATATATATATATATATATATATATATATATATATGTGTGTATGTATATATAAATCTTGTGCTGCAAAATAATTTTAGTTTGCTTTAACTCTGAGTTAATAAAATACAATATTTAGACCATGCCTTTTCCATTTCAGAACGGATAAGCCAAAGTCAGTTTGTCTAAAACATCTAAATCCAGTAGTGTTCATATAAGGAATGAACAGAACTTGGGTGGCCTTTATAACACTCAGTTTTATACAAGTTATCTTAAACCAGCTTGTAAGTGCACTTCAATGGCCTAACTGGTAGCGTGGTTGGTCACAGATCAATAGCATCTTCATATGCATCTTCGTATTCATCATCATCCATAGATAGTAAGACAACGGCCGACTAATGAAGTAGGAGAGTGGACATCAAGAAAAATAAAGTTAAACAAAACATCGAACTAAAACCAACCCTTTTTTTTCTTCATTTTATTCAGATTTCCATTTTTATATATATGGTATGTCAACATTTTGAAAATTTATATTACCAATACTACCACCAGATACTACCACATCAATTCCATTTTGTCAATTCCACATCAAATTTATTAATTCCATTTTTTACCTACTACTTTTTACCATAAGTAGGTACTCCGATTACCTACCTGGACGACCTACTCTGAGTAGTTTATATTCCAAGTAGGATTGTCATGGGAGAAATATTTCTGAATTAAACCAGCTCGTATATATGTAGATTTTGGGTATGTTGTGACTACCCAAATTTTATTGTTATAGTATTGTAGTGTTTATTGTCAAGAGATATTATATTTCTTTTGTTGGTCGATGTCGGTTCAATATTAAGTGTGTATAATGTTAATTTTTCTATAACAGGTAGACCACGGAGCTGTTGGCTTGTGTTGTCAGACGTTGGTTGAAGCCGAGGCAATGGTTTATGGTGCAGGTATAAGGGATGTATTTGTCTCCAATCAGGTTTGTTCAACGCTATCATGTTCAGACCGATTCAAGGGAAGTCATTAGTCATTCAGTTGTTTATGGAAATACGGCATCTACATTATCTATCAGTCGTTTCAGATGAATTACAAATGCTTGTGAAAAATATATACGGATGATGCGACCTTCATTCCGTACATTTATTAAACTGCAAATGTTATTAATGGCATTATTTGTGTCTGAAACGTGTGCTATGTAAATCAGTAACTAAATACCGCATTAAATGCTGCTCTTTTGTACCTGACTCTAATTCCTTTCACTGAAAAAAATATAGTTTAATCAATATTAGGATTATTAGATGTATATAATATATAAAGTAGTTCACAAAAGCGCATTTATGCAACGCTATTCATCATTTTTAAATTAAATTTACAAATCCTATCCACCGTAGGTCAAGGCTATTTAAGTCCATCGGGCCATTAAGCAGAGGTCGGCTCTTTAGGCTGAAAATATCACGGTTTATGGTAATATCGTCCATTTAGCTCACCTGAATATTTAAAATTTTCCCTGCAGTATGTGTTCAGTTGATATCAATTGTTTTGAATGCAGGAAATAGCAAAGAAATATCATTGAACATCGCACTTGTATTTGGAAGAGATCTTGTTGTGAAACGATGATAGAATTGCTGAAATGAATATTATTATTTAAAACTGAAATGTTTGTTTTCAATAGTACTGTATTATTATCACAAGGATAAACATGCCTTTCTACGACACCAACAATTCTGTGCAGCCAAAAGTGAAACAAATGAGATAAGATGCTGGCTTCAAAATGAAAATCATGAAATCTGCTACTGAAATTTCTTCTCCGAATGGCTGGATTTCTCGACACTGAAATAGCATCGGCCATTAAGCCGACCTCCAAAAATAAGGGTGAAAATAATGACTCGAAGTATAGGCTTAATGCCTCGGACCTACGCTACGGTAAGTGCATGTTCAATAAATATTAATCTCTGTCTATCTTAGTTGATAGGTCCGGCTAAGTTACAAAGGTTTGTAAAGTTAGCTCAGTTTTCCAAGATATCGATATGCGTTGACAGCATTTCTAATCTTCACGATCTCTCCGAAGTGGCCAAATCAGCTGGAGTTACAATGGACTGCGTAGTTGAAGTAAATGTTGGCCAAGACAGGTAATACACCATTCTACATAAACAGACTGTAACACATTTATACGTGCCATCCATTTAATTATTCCCATTCTTTCGGCTGTTGCCATATATAACTTTTTATTTGTATTAAAGGGACAGTCCACCACCCTCAGAAAATTCCACAATAATAATCATGAAATGTACCTGATATCATAGATGTTGGGAAATAATCCAAATTACCGGAGAGCCGCCATTATGGCTGCACCGGAAGTCAGATTCGAAGGCGGGAAGGAGAAAACGCAAATGCTCTGACAGCTTGTGGGTGATCTCTAGACTGACGTGAATTATAGTTTCTCTCGAGCATTAATTTTTGAGCCATTTTGAATCATCTTCCTCTTGTAAAGTTCCTTTGGTTCAAACTGATAACGTTGTATATCATTCATGACATAATTTTAACAAAATAGTGCCGTTTAGTTCTGGAATCATTCTTTCCTCACATTTGTTTACATGCTTTTGTACGGGGTCTACAGACTTCAGGTCAATTGGATATGCTCAAGTGATGTCAGCATTCAGGAGCTTCCAGTCTCTGTCTAACTTCAAAATGGCGGCGCCCACAAGCCATTAAAAGACAATTAATCAGCACTTTGAGCTGGATTATTTAATATGTGGGTGATCCTTTACACATTTTGAAATTATTTATGATATTTGTGAGTATAGCTGTATTAGTCCTGAAAATTTGAAGGGCAGGTGGACTATCCCTTCGAGATCATTTCTGCCATATTTACCTGTTGAAAAATATAGAACTGCAGAGCTACATTTTGGATTAAATATTTATTGCTTCTTCAGAAGGTTAGCTAGTTCTTCAATCTTCAGCATATTTGGCTGCTATTTAAAAATTATAATAACCATTCCTACATTGATAGATATGTTATATGAATTTTCAAAATTCTTGGGTGTTTCAATGCGACAGGTTCGGTGTTTTTGCTACCCGCCTCAAAATTGGAAAGTTCTGAGTTCAAATATGAAGACTTCTGGCATATCAAAATGATTTATCTGGTATATGATCTTGCACGATGTCACTGAAGTCAAAAGTAGAAACGAACACCATGTAGTCAGATAATGAATAGCAAATTTCAAATTTTGCAATAAGGTTTCCACTTGGTGCATCATTTTTATAACCCCAGTAACCTTTAATATTTAAATATAAATTAATAAATTTCTCTAATAGTTAATAACATTTTTATTACCATGTAAGAAACAAAGCTGAAAGTTCCGTTAAAATCAGTGTACTCAAAATCACATCTTAGGTAAGTAATATACAACAATACAAATTAGCTGATAGTAAATTGTATAGAAATTATGCTATTTTGGTAATTCCGCATTTAAAACACTGCTAATTAGCCAGTCTCTTTCGCCACCACTGGCTGAGGTTATCATTTAAAACCAAACTGTCCAACCCAGCTGGGACTAATACAAATAAATATTAATCTCATAATAAAATGCACAAAGGCTTGTTAGGGAATTCCAAAATGTTACCAATTGAAGAAAATAAAAGAATATCAAAAAAATATTTTAGATTTAAAAAACTTGTCATCAAATACAATAACAAATCTATAATATCAAGTAGATTCACAATAAGTAATGAATAAGTATCGGAGAGAGCCAAAATTGCAGAGCTTAGCCTTCAAAACAGGCCAAGGTCCTAGATATGCACCAGTTTCAGAAAATATCATTATATATTGAGTTCCAGTTATCATGACATTTCTGCAAAATTACTCCCACACCTATACATCTAGTGCCAGATCCATGCCAGATTTGAATTAAGCAGATATAATACAAAAAGTTATACAAATTTGAAATTGATATAATTGCATAAACCAAATTTGTGCTTATCATCTTTATTTAATATACCAGAGAACGTTGAATTAATATACTAATTATGTATTTGTGTGTGTGTGTGTTGGTTACAAACCAATGGAACAACTTATTTCTACCACATGAACTGTAAGAGTGACCCTGATTTTGTCACATATCTACATATCTAAAAGTAAATACATACTGACAACGATATTATGAAATCATGTTTCAAGAGTGTTTACTTTTTATTCAGGTGTGGTGTTGAGCCAGGTAAACCAGCAGTAGAGCTTGCTAAGCATATACTGGAATTGCCTAATGTTACATTTAAGGGCATACAATGTTACCAGGGGTAAGTAGTAATGTTAACTATTTCTTTAAGTGTCTGGCTTTTAATTTATTATAAACTTTTACAGTAAAACACACACAGTTGGAACCTGTTAATACTGTGGTCAAAGTAGAGGATTGACCTTTATATATATATATATATATATATATATACATATATATGTGTGTGTGTGTGTGTGTATATATATATATATATATATATATATATATATATATTTATTTTGTACTTTATACATGGTATGCAGTACAATAATTTGTAGTGGAAATATGAACAATGTCCGCAAAATGAAATGGAACAGACATAGAATCAACCAGTGCATATAAAGTCGATTAAATGCTTATTCATCACAGAACATTCACCATATTCATCTTCATTTAGTTTGGATAGCGAAAGTCTCCTATTAATCGATACAGAGGTTCGGGATGTCTTACATAGGCAAATAACACAGATGAGTACAAATATTTTAACTTTTTGATAATGACTGGTAAAATGACATAAATAAATTAAAAGACTGCAAGGTGTTATGACGGAGATATTCCCCCATCTTCCCGATACAATTTCTCCATGTAACATAAAAATGCTCAACATCATTGGAATCTGACTGCTACAGAGGTGATCCATAATAGCTGGTACAATACGTGCGAAACATAAAGGCCCGGACATCAGCTGAACAAAAACCTAATTTTTCCATGACATAATTAGTTTTCCAAATTAAATCTCGTGTGGTGTTGCTTATGGCAATAGAATTAACATTATCAATACCAGCTGGGTGACCAAGATGAGTTGCTACCCTCCGAATATGTAGGGTTTCCCCGTTCAAACTTCTAGTAGTTCCTTCTCTCATCATAGATTATAAGATGACTCTTGCTCGAGTTAAACACAACGCCATATTCTTTACTAAAATCTTCACAAATTTTAAGTATAATACTCATTGGACCTCTATTTGGAGACAACAAACATAAGTCGTCAGCATTCCCCAATACCTCCAAGAAATGAATTGTCAATATAACATTCAACATTTGAAACTTTAAGCCTGTGCAATAATTCATCCATATAAAATATAAGAAAACAGATACATATTAGTATTGAAAAGCAGTATTATATTACAGAAATCGATTTAACTAAAGATAACTTAATTAAAAACAAATTATATAACTCCATTTTTATGATGAGGTAAGCCTTGTCTGCTTGTATTCTGACCGTGAAAAACATCGTTCTTATCCAAATCCTTAAGATCACCTTGTTACATTCTTCAAAGACAGCATGTACTTTCATCACATTTACCACTAAAGATGGATATAGCATTCAGGATAGGACAGAATGATCTGGTTTTCCAGAATAAACAGGTGTAGACATCTCTCTGAAATCTCTCTCCCTCTAAAGTGTATAGACAGAGCAATATATACCGGGCAGAGTCCTGAAGGTGTATGTTGTGACCTGGATCAGCAGTCAATCAATATAAACAAATCAGCCTAAAGACTGATATTCTTGTTACACCATCTCCATTATATTCTGGAAGGTGAAAGGAATAGATGAAAAATGCAAACCACTATCTATGGAGATGACGAATGCTTGCTTTTAGGGCTAAATTGGGAAAACAACCCTCCCTGGCAGATCTACTTAAGTTGGACAAATGAGCAAAGATGTGGAGTATACAGCTCAATGCAGAGACATGCAATGCACCTTCCCCACTAACACCAGATCTACATTTTTCTACATCTTAATACAATAATTTTGAAACAGATTCTGCTAAACTGATGGTCAAAATGTAATGTCACAGGGTTCGTGCGGGTCCTCGAAAACCTGGAAAGTCCTGGAATTTGAAAATTTGGATTCCATGCCTGGAAAGTCCTAGAATGTTTGTAGAGCTCCTTGAAAGTCCTGGAAATTGGACATATAGATCTATATTTCTAATCATAAGCGTACAGGAATTCAGTCGTTACACGTATTTTTTGGACGCTAAGAGTTTGTTGGAAACCCTTGAATTTGACATTGGAAGGTCCTGGAATCTGAGATGTCAAAATATGTATGAACCCTGTACAGTCAATATCCGCAGATTTGAAGCGGTTGATTCATATCTCTAGCCAACAACTGTAGAAGAGCAGGATTTATGGTTACCGTTCCTATATCATAACCTGAGAAGCTGGATCCAGGACTGTTGTCAGCTTAAATATATCATCTGGATTAGATCCTCACTGGACTAATCAAATGCTGCAATGCAGGATCGGTCCTATACCAATAGTTCCAGTTCATGAAAATTACAAATCTAAAAAGTCAGGATGTTTGTTCCAAGAGCCGAACTTGTCACTGTAGGATGGTTGTCAGAAATAACCATATCTCCCTGTTCTTCATAAAATGTAAACGAATCTTTGACTTTTCAGATCATTAAACTCAATAAATATTTACACATAGTTAAGCTGTGAACTTCGGAATCTGAGCCCCAATAGATGTACTGACCACCTTTGAGGCATGACCATGAAAGAGGGATGCTATTGTTTTTTAATGTTAATTTTGATATGAGTGACCTGCAGAAAGGAAAACGTGATGTTACTATTTTCTCAACAATTTAACAATATTCTTAATTAGTAGATATCGATTGTTAAGGTGATCATATTGATTTTAGATGTTTAATAATTATGATTTTATTGTTTAATACCAAGTTTTATTATATTTATAGCTGGAACCAACATGTGAGAAAGATACCAGATAGAAAAGAAGCAGTGGGTGTTGTCATCAAGAAGACAAGGGACACCCTTCAGGTTGTTATTTCACGAACTCTAAAAGTATCACCTTCTACCCGACTGATATTACAGTAGGCCAGTGTTGTAAACAATTTCTAATATGCAAGTTATTGTGTGTTTTTAATATTGACATAATTCTGCTCGGGTATACTGTACAATCTCTAATTGTAAACAGCATATTTCTGAATGTATTGCTTAAAATAGTATTCCTCAATTCACCAACTGTGTTATCTCACAAAACCTGTGTGCCAATTCATTATTAATAATTCTATTATATTTTAGGCTGGATGTTCTCTAGATTTTGCTAATCATTTTGCCTTTCATACACAAATTATTTAAATGAACCTTTTTCTTAACATCATTTGCTTGTATTTCTTCAATATTTCAGGCATTTAAGGAGGCCGGGATAGACTGCCCATACGTAACAGGAGGCGGCACTGGGACATACCTGTTTGAGGCCGATAGTGGTGTATTCACTGAAGTTCAACCTGTATCCTTCCTTATTGTGTTTGCAAAAGTTAATGAGATGTTACAGCATTAAGAATGAAATTCGATGGTAAGCTTAATCATTTTGAGTAGGCTGCTCACATCCGCGGAAACTCAGACAGAACACATCTCGGAGCAAGAACTAGTTATTGTGTCAAAAATATGGCTAATCAACATGTAATTATACCACAGCATTAAAAAAAAACATTAAATGAAGTAAAACATACCAAAATTAATCAATAGATACTTTAAATTCTCATTAAAGGATTTGACCCGATTCAGAATTTCTGGAATCTGGATCGTTCTTAAGTTCAGCTAATATCAAGGAGTATAATGTAATTTAAGATATTTAACTCAATCAGCTAGCCTTGGAAACTTGGTTCTTACTGTTACATTTAGGTGGATATATATATATATATATATATATGTTGTTGGCCCATTTGCAGGAGACAGCTGCATATTTTACATTTTTCAATAGTGGTAGAACTAAACCTTATGAAGACAAAGATGAGATTTAGGTTAATAATTAATAAAAACATGTGCCATTTGTCAATTTAAAGTGCTTGTGATTGATCTTGATCAATATTGAATAGAAACTAGATGTCTTCTGTTGATTTAAAAGAGATAGTAAGGTACTCTTAGTGTGTGCAAATGTAATCCCAGATCAGGTATATATTTACATGTAGATCAGGATCTTTCGCTTGAAAATTATATGCCAGCAAATAATGAACTAGAACATGCAGACTGATCTCAGTGTTTTCCTGGGAACTCTCCAACATCACCTATAAATAGGTCATATCAGTTTGCCATTTTAAACTCTTCTTGGTGGTTGTTTCATACGGAAGTGGATAAAAGTCTAGCCAAATGTGACATACACTTTGACAGGCTTTTCATTTAGCGATCTTCAATTAATGAGCTTCACTGTATTTCTGTAAACAGTAATATTGTCGAGTAATAAGTAGATCTTAGTAGGTGCAATGTTGGTTTATTGTATCTACGTAACATAAGTTTACAGAAACATAATTATGGAGTTTTTATTTTATCTGTGCAGCCAAGCCTAACAAGAAAAAGATTATCTCATCAATTGTAAACATAATGCGAGTTGTTAACTTCTGTGAACTTGTTTCTACACTATATGTACTGCTTTTTATTATTATCATCTCAAAGTTGCTATTATTATTATCTTTAAGCTGATCAGATATTACATTCCTGACATCTAGATGGAATACGTATTATTACAGTTATCATTTTACACAAAAGTTCCATATTTTCTTATTCCGATACAATGTTGTCAGGACTTTTAGGTTCCTTCTGTCATTTACTCCAGATGAAGATCTTATTTCCAAATTTCGTTCTTTGTTTCCCAGTCTAGCATTTACTTCCTGCGAGTTCAGCATTAAAAATTAGCTTATTGTTTGGTCTCTCGTCTCATAGAAGACAACACTAAGAACTTTTTCTGTTAATGTGTTCTCAAGCCTTGCTCATTTTCTCAATCCTAGTATTTTTTCAAACAGTCGTGATGTTATATCGTGTTTGGTACTTATTAAGTTTTGGGAACAAAAGGAATAGAAAATACTGTTAATATACATGGAATGCATTGAACATTAGACAAAGTCTAGTGTAATAAATGATTCTTATTCAAGAATACTTAATATTTCTAACTTAGATAATTAGTACATGTAATAAAAAACAACTGAAAAAACTGTTAATTGTTTGGTAAAAAAAATCAAATACTATGTCATGTAGAACTAATTTGTTTGTCATCTGCCTTGACTCCCAACAAGGGTTCCTACATATTTATGGATGCCGATTATAACAAAAATTTAGATGTCACCGGTAACTTTGCCAAAGATTTTGTCCAGAGTCTGTATGTGCTTGGTACCATACAGAGTGTCACAGTAAGTAATACTGTATGTTACGCATTTGCTTCATTTTCATTGGTTTACCAGACCACACTTACTGTTGTTTCATGAAAGTATTTGAAACTTCATTAATGTCGTTTGTCCAGAAAGAAGATAGAGCAGTGATTGATGCAGGAATGAAAGCTGTTAGTATGGATTCAGGAGTACCACTGGTAAGTTGAACTTACACTGTTCATTCAGCGCTGGAGACTGTAGTGATGATGACGATTGGTGTTTTACAGCCACTTTTGTGCACATGTTAGCCGAACAACCTCCAACAGTAATGAAGTGAAGTCAAAGATGAAAAAACCTTCAGATATGCCCACGATAGGATTCGAACACTGTGGTAGTGATCTGTGGTCCAACACGCTACTGCTAGACCACGGAGGTGCCCGCTGGAAACTGGAGTAATGCTTATACAAAATAGACACACCCAAGGATGCCAATGTTCCACGGACATGTGGAATTCTGAGTTTTTCTTCTTGTTTTTCCATTAGCATCCCTGCACACTGCATTCATATATTTCTGTATTCCTTTTAGAAACATTAAAGAAATATTAAAGTGTTAATCAAAAATGTAACTGATTCATATTAAGCATACCCTTAATTAGAATATTACAGTTATTAATTTCCATATGATTGGAACCTCTGTAATGGGCTTGCTGTATCTTATTGTTAAGTGGGCCAAGTTGAGATAACAGTTAAAGGGATAGTCCACCTTCATTTCAAATTTTCAGGACTAATACAGCTATACTCACAAATATAAATAATGTCAAAATGTGTAAACGATCACCCACATATTAAATAAAGCTTTTAATGGCATGTGGATGCCGCCATTTTGAAGCTAGACATAACCAGAAGCTGCTGAATGCTGACGTCACTTCAGCGTATCCGGTTGACCTGAAGTCTGTAGAGCCCTTACAAAAGCATGTAAACAGGTGTGAGCAAAGAATTATTCCAGAACTAAACGCCATTATCTTGTTAAGAGGAAGATGATTAAAAATGGCTCAGATAATAATGCTCAAGAGAAAATATAATCTGCATCAGTCTAGAGCACCGATGTGACATCAGAGCATTTCAGTTTTCTCCTTCCCACCTTTGAATCTGGCTTCTAGTGCAGCCATAATGGCAGTCCTCCAGTAATTTGGATTATTTCCATATATCTATGATAGCAGGTATATTTCATGATTATTATTGTGGAATTTTTGGTTACTGTTCTAAGCATTACATATTTAAAAAATATTTTCTGAGGGTGGACTCTCAGGTTCCTTCTTTCTCAAACTGATATAGTTGTATGTCATTCATATATATTTATAAACGATTTTAATTATAAAGGTGTATTAGTACTGAATTTTGTAAAATTTGATTTATTTCAATGTACTTTATCAAAGGTAACATATTTGTACACAATATAGTATTGTGTATAAATCAGTTATAAGTTTTAAGAGTTAAACAGTCTTCAATTTATCATATTCAGTAAGTAATGAGCAATGTCAGGGTAGTATTCATATTATACAGTGTTAAACAAAAATAATATATATTTTTGTATTAATCATGTAAATATTTTCTGCATGGAAGAATAATGCAAATTGTGTATTTATAAAGCAATATAATCAAGAAATAACACTTTATGATGTTCTAACAGAAAAAAGAAATTGTAAATAGCTCATTTTTTCTAATGTGCCAAAAATATTAATTTAAATATTTCTTCTGCAGAGCAGCCATACATGTTTATTTACATTTGGTTGATTTGGATGTTCAGGTCATTTTGGGAATGGAAACATTCACCACCAGGGCCTTGCCATCACTAGTTTTCATGGACAGTTTACCCTTCAGGATTTAACCCATTCAGCCCTAAAATGATTGGCTCCATTCACCAATAAATTTGCCAGCGAGAATTTTATTTATAGTGCACAGAGACAACAATGTATGCAGAAATAGTTTATTTGAGAATTGTACACAACACTTGCATGTGCTAATCCATTTTATTAGCTTACAGAAGCAGCGAATTTAGTTAGCCAGGATACATGTCTCTACAAATATATTTTTATGCTAGAATTTTGAAGAAGTGAAGAAAATTGCTTGCAAATACAAATTCTCAAAAATGTAGACAATAAAATAGAAATCTCCCTCTAAAAATCTTGGATCAGACTTAATTTATTTAGTCTAGGAATCAATCATTAAAAATTAAATATCTAAATCGCCCCTTTAATTAACGATAATTATAAACTGTTATAATTATTTCATTTCACATAAAACTATTAAATTGACAAACAAATGTATTTCAATGCAAAGGAATATAATGGAATAATCATTGACGAGTCGGCCAGCCCATACATCAGTGGCGAATGGGCCGAGGGAATTTGGTGTTCAAAACGGGCGCATGACAATTACTCCTCCACTTCAATCCTTGGTTGGAGCCTGGACCTGTTAGTTTGATTTCATTATTTTCGTGGAGATTAAATGGATTTCTTTCATTTCATGATCTATAATCATGATTTTTAATGTAGAATTCGTATGTTGTTTTCAAAAAGTCTCATAATCAATACTCGATAGATCTGTTTACTAGATCTATCATCTAGTACTAGTAGTTCGATATATTTCATGTATTAATATTGATAAATTACTATTTAATTATTTTTATATTGACATATTCTAATGACATAAAACCTAGAATGATACCGACAGCGTCTGGTATATGAAAATCAATAATCATAATTGAGTATCGGATGTAGGTCTATCCTATCTTCAAAAAACATCGAGAGCCTTCGTGTATTTATTAGCATAGCCATAGGTTGGTGTTGTTTCATGTCAAGGCTGTTTGGCCGGATGTTTACATTTTGACGACTTCTGGCGGGAAACTCTGGTCCATAGTGCACAGGTCAAGGTCGGCCATTTGTGTCTTTGCCTGTGATTGGATATAAAGTTGTTTGTGCGCGCCGTAAACATATTTTGGCGGGAAACTTGTTGTTGCTATTTTTGGCCTAAATATAATATTATCCATGTATATATATATCACTTTTCCTTGAAATATATCTTTAATGTTTGTCCCCCCCCCCCACACACACACACACACACACACACACTTTGGTCCACTTTTAGATATTTGTTTCTTCAAATTATTGCATCACTACAACAGATGTTCTCGTATTTTTGTGAAGTGTTCTGACAGTATAATTATTATATACGTATTACAGGTGGTGAATTTTTTAATCTAGGAAACAAAGTCACAGGAAAATGGTCACAGAAAAGGTCACATGATAAAAGTCATAAATATAATTTTTCAGTTTAGAAAATAATATTTCTTAATTTATGTTTTATTTATTGTAAAGTTCAGGTCTTATATGGTAAACTTAAAGGTAGGCTGGTCATGTTTAATGGTAATTAAAGGTAAATAAAAGACAATAGCTTAATCTTGTGCAGGGGAATGTAACTGGACAGGTCATGCATATTGTATATCTCTTCAAATGGAATTTATCATCAGTAATAAAGGCAGCGTTAAAATATACTATCAGGGTTCATGTACACAAAACATACAACTCTCAAAACAAAGATTTGGTGGAAATCCTTAAACGATCAAGTAGTGGTTGCCAGGAGTCTATGATGACTAACTTGCAGAGAGAATATCCAGAAACAGGCCAACCCCACAACCATCTGGCATAAGTCAGTCTAGCTAATGTCAGAAACCAGATGGAAGATCAAGCTGGCAGAACCAGGGATAAACCAGACCAGATATTGGCTCAGGGGGGTGAGCCACTGTGATGATGACATACAAGCCCTTCTACCCTCTGCCACAGTTGCAAGCGTACTATACGTAACGAACAGCCGACACCACCTCACCCAGAGAGTTGGTTCTAATCGAGAACAATTCCTAATCTACGACAATGTCCCAAATATAAATGAGCGCCTACCCGTGTTTGCTAGCCTACATTGATGCAACTTCTTCATGGCACCAAAGGTCTTTCAGGTCTCAATCTGCAAATTATTAGGACAGACTTTGAGGATGCTATACTGGGAGCTAACCTTTCTGTCCTCAACCACAACGTTAACAGCAAGGATTGCCTCTACTATCTGATGGAAGTCACTTGGCGTAAGATTCAGGATTGAGTTTATCCCCCCCCCCCTTCCGTCTATATTGTTGCATGATAGATTGTCTCACCTTCTTGCCGGTAGATAAAGTCAGAGAGGGCATGGAGCACCTTAAAGCTGTCATGCCCCAAGAGTCACCAGAAGTCGAGTATTTACTCATATACTTTGATTGTTTCACCAATGTTCGCCCCAGACATGTGGAATGCACATGATGTCACCATGAACAATAATCCTTGTACCAACAACTTGTGTGAAGGTTGGAACAATATGTTCTTCAACCTTGTGGGTTACTACCACCCCTCAACCTGGTGGGTTATTGAATGGCTTCAATAGGAGCAGACAACAGTGAGCACCATGGTCATCCAGCAGGATGCTGTTGGCAACCCGCCTCAACGACATGTTCATCAGCACTATGTACAGCTGCAAGAGCAACATCACAATCTGTTCCTTGATCGTATTGAGGGTCACAAGACTGTGGGAGAATTTCTTCATGCCATCAGCTGGAACATCCGCCTAAACCACCAACATTAATTGTGTCAGAATTTACAGTGCTGCCACTGTGTACTTTTTAAAAAGTATTGTACTTTTTTTGCTTGATGTACTTTTTGTACTTTTTTAATACTTTTTTTTCAGATTGGATACTTTTTAAAACTTTTTTTCATCATTATCAAGCAAATCTTTTTTCTTGGAAATTTGCATAATGTGATTAAAAATGATTTTAATTAATTGTAATCATCATCAAATAATAATTTATTTGTTATACAACTTAAATTGATATGCAGTCAACTACTCTTTATACAATTGTATTTTCACAGATATTCACCTACTAGTACATCCTGTATTCATGAGTTTGGTGTGGTTGTTGGTGTCTATTTATGACAGAGGATGAACGTTTGACACTAATTATGGTATGCGCTCATTGATTAACTGATTGGTATATGATTGTATCATTATCGGATAATGATTATCCCTTGAAATAGTGCATTCATTTACTCTGACAATGTATTTGTTCATTTGACATGACAAGAACGATATTGAAGTGCAGCACAGTTTTTTATTTCAGTTAATAATAATGGTTATTTCAGGCTCTTGCTGTAAATGGTTTTAGAATT
The DNA here is from genome assembly GCA_025642065.1 of Paralvinella palmiformis. NCBI lineage: Eukaryota > Metazoa > Annelida > Polychaeta > Terebellida > Alvinellidae > Paralvinella > Paralvinella palmiformis. Next base: position 51,525 of record JAODUP010001074.1, read on the forward strand.
GTATGCTGAGGAGCAAAATACAATTGTTAACCACAATGGGTTATTCTCCACTAAAATATGATATGGGGGACTCTTTTGTGCTACAGGATCCACTGGGAAGCAGACTTGATTCGATATTTTGACTACCTTTGTACTTTTGATCTTTTTGCTTTGCATGATCTATAGATGATGGGGAATCATTTGAAATTTACTTATTTGTTTTGCCACAATGTATTTTTAACATGCTTGCATGTATACTTTCTTCAGTATCGTGGACTGGTTGTATTACAGTAGTTTCTTGTATGTTAGCCTCATTGTACAGTAGTTAATTGCATGGGTATGTAGGTACCTTTTTGTCTTTGGTTGATCTAAAAGCATAACGTATTATTACACTAAGATTATCAATGTACTGGATAATCTTCCTGATGTGTGCATTTGAATATTTTATGACATTAATCTTGTCACTGTACTTGGAGATGGTGCTGTTTTCTTTAGCATGATGGATAAGCAATTTTCCTCCATTGTAATATTTGCTAAGTATCTTGATTATTTCCTATTATTTTGCATGGAAAACTATGCATACATGTAATACTATATTTGTTTCTTATTGCAAATGCCAAAATAAACAAGTTTTGTTGATTTTCCTCAAACCTATCACTGTACATAAAACAACCAAATATTGCATACTTATAGAGTAACACCAGGTATGGGTATTAATAATAAGGGATATATTTCTAGTTAGTTGTACTTGTGATTGTACTCTATGTTTAATCTAGATACTAATTTGGTGTCTGTAATTATTGCCAAATTGTGCTGCACTTCAATATCTCTCATTTTAAGTGTGTTATGTAACACATTAACTTGTTTTTGATACTAATGCAAATAAAAACGTTTAGTTTCAGACTGAGAAACAGCTCTGTAACAGCTGTAACACACCAAACTGAGCTCAAGAATACAGTATGTAGCTGTAGGCATTATACTGGTTGAGTATTTTAATATGTTAATACATCAGAATTGGGAAGTCGTGGAAAAATTATACTTGTATTTTTTTATAACTTTTTTTTATGTCATATGTACTTTTTATTTGTTGAAAATTTTACTTTTTTTTCAAATAAGAGAGTGGTGGCACTGAATTTAGTACATCGATTTGTTTTGTTTCCACCATCTTTTAATCCCAATAAAAATATAAATAAAACATATAATATCGAACTTTTGAATTTGTTTCTGTGATTTTTTTCATGTGACTTTATTTCCTTGGCAAATTTTTTTTCTGTGACTTTTTCCTGTGACTTTCTTTCCACTCACCAAATTTCTCTATTTCCAGTAAGGAGCAGAACAGAAAGAAGTGTTTAACTGTTTGCACTGTCTTTTATTTTCTTGATATAGTGTGGCTCCATGGCCATATATCACCGGTGATACCTGCACCAATGCTAAAGAAAGCATTCATTCATTCACTTACTGATATGAAAGCAATTAAGAGTTGGCAGTTGAATTATTCAATGATGTTGTCATTGTATATGTACACAGGTTGTGGATGATGTACCCTTGTTTATATAAGATTATATTATCCGTGTTGTGGTGTGCAGTGATGATCAGCTGTTTTCTGTTGTTTTAGTTTTTTTAACCTGATACTAGTGATGTCAGTGCCTCTTTAATTATACACTTACAGTTATTCACTTTGTCCATCTAACAGGTAGAAGGTCACCCAAACACTGTGTACAACATCGGAGGTGACGAACATGGCATATTGATTCCAGGATCAGGATACAAGGTCTTTATCTCCCCCTCAAATGTCATTTATTTTATTTATGATATAGGCTGCACAAATTATTCATTGTTTTATTTACTACATTTGATTTAGTACTTTTATTATTACAAATAGTTAAATCTCTTATATTCCTTTTCACAGGTTGGTGACTTGGTGATGCTGATCCCCGGACACTGTGATCCTACAGTTAACATGTATGACTGGTTAATAGGGATCAGGGACTCTAAAGTAGAGTCTTTGTGGCCAGTGTTAGGTAGAGGTCCTGGAGTGTAGATTGAGGCTATGATATATATATATATATATATATATATATATATATATATATATATATATGTTCATGTAGTCTATTAAAGTGACTTGATAAAGGTACTAGTTGCTGGATATTGGTGTTTTGATAGAGGTTAGTTGATTTACTGACACTGTAGATTCCCAGAGGGTGTAAGCCAGGGATTGTAAAGTAACTTTACGATGTGTTGTGTGTGTGTTAATATAGTTTTCAGAGGCAGTCTTTAAACACTGTTGTAATCAACTTAATGTTTGAACCAGGTATGTAGACAGTATTCAAATTTGTAATGTTTTCAGTACTAGTTTTATTTCCATGAGATATTGGGTCCACCAGACATGGGGTCAATTCCATTTTGTCAATTCCAGTTCCACTTAATTCCATTTGGTCAATTCTGCATCAAATTTATCAATTTCAATTCCAAATTTATCAATTCCAATTCCGTTTTTTCCCCGACTCTTATTTTGCCTAATACTTTTTACCATGAGTAGGTACTCTGAGTAACTACTTGGAATACCTACTCCAAGTAGTTTATATTCCAAGTAGGATTGTCAGGAAAGAAATATTTCTGAATTAAATGGTAAATTAATCTGTGGATTAATTTTTTTACCTGTTCTAAATATTGAACAGGGTAAATTCCTAAATAACAATATCTCTATATAGATTAGAGGTATGCTATGTGATTGTGTCACAGTGTTGTCACATATGGTAAATTTACACAAGATCTCAAATGGTTATTAAAACAGTTAGGTCTGGGGACAGGCTATAGTAGTCACAGTTTTAGGTGAGATGGGGTAGTTTTTGCTTCAGATTGGCATTCCAGGTGAGTTGATAAATTAATTAATTCCTAAATATCAATATCTCTATATAGATTAAAGGTATGCTATGTGGTGGTGTCACAGTGTTACTGTGGGCTCCACCCACAACACTAGACCATTTAATTGGTTAAACGCTCATGTCAGGTGCCAGGGTCTATGTGTATCTGATACATACCTACATACATACATACATACATACATATATATATATATATATATATATATATATATATAAGGAACTAAAGTTCTGAATCCCTGCAGTCTTCACTGAAATATTAAAAATAAAGGGGGACATTAAAGACACCCTGAGGACGTAAAACACTGGCAGCGACCACCCTCCGGGTATTTCAGCTCCATCTTTTGGTACTGCTCCCCTGTGAGTGGTGGGAGGTAAGAGATAGCCTGGGGATTATCCAGGAAATCCAAATCAATCTGAATAATTTTGGTTCCAGTATATTAACACCACATGTAAGTGTTAACAGTGTAAAAGTGGTAAATTAATTTGTGGATTAAATTTTTTTGTAGGAAATTCCAATTTAAAATTTCTCAATTACAATTCAGAATTTCTCAATTACAATTCAGAATTTCTCAATTCCAATTCAGAATTTCTCAATTACAATTCAAAATTTCTCAATTACAATTCAAAATTTCTCGATTACAATTCCATTTTTTTTTAAATAATCAATTCCAATTCCGGAATTGAAATTGACCCCATGTCTGATTGGATCAAAACATTCCAATATCTGATTCTAGTGGTAGGTTATAATGAAAATCATGTGCTATTATATATATATATATATATATATATAGTCTTAGTCTTAATGACGGTGTAAGTAAATAATCTAAATGTTGTTCTTTCACGTTTTCCTTCTTTCTTTTGTGTTGAACTAGGTTCATGACTTGAGGTAAATATCATTTATAAAATAAATAGTTAAATATCCGTGTCTTTTTGTTTTGATATCAAGCTAAAACGTGATAAACATTTACTAAGCTTTTTGCTCAAATTACTGCTCTTATCTTCTTATGCTTGCCATATTTAAATAAAATGTGCGCGCGCACAGACACACATGTGACAGTTAAACTGTAAAATCAGATAATATGTATATTACCTGAAATATTCAGGTAATATGTATATTGCTATAAACTGAGATTTAATACAGATTACCTGAAAATTCAGGTAATATATATATTACCTGATTATACATATTAACTGTAACATTATATATATATATATATATATATATATATATGTGTGTCTACATGCGCTTTATATCTATATACATCCAGACATATGGTATATAAATAAAAATCTTCACTTTTAGTATCAACCAAAAAGACAAGTCGATCATTTTCAAGACTCTAACATAACATATTACGTAACGGTTGACATCATATCATTAACCTGCCATTCGTTATTACGCTGTTTATAAAACTGGTATCAGAATGGGATCATATGCTATTTAATTAATTTTTCATTCTCTTCTCGTCTATAATTTGTATTATTACCCCACAACAGAACAGCAAAATGAAATTATTCATGTTTCAGTAGTTACGATACACGTTCAACATTGAAGATCAGATCCCAGTAGAATTTTACTTTCCCGGCCAACATAGACTCTATATAAACTGTTGCCATGAAGAACCTTTTCCGAGTTCCATCAACGTGTACCTAGTCGTTCACTGTTTTCTTCAATATAAGTAGTTATTTGGAGGAATTGAGCCACCTGAGTTGTCCAGAGTGCTCGCTAATAAACGACACATCTAAAATTGTTCTGATAAACCATAATGGTAGAATACACAAGTAGGTAATATACTTAATTGTGGTTTATCATCCGTAACTGGTTAGAGTCATCATCAACAAAATAAGACGGCCTGAATTTATCTGACTACTGTGGACAAATTTTTGTTCCCCATTTTGTCACTACTTTCCTAAATCTGATACAGTTTGACACTGTCATCCCCCTGTCCACTCTGAGTGAGTACCATGAAGCCAGTGTCGCTGACGGCAACTCCTTGTATACCCGGTACACACCCGACGACGTGATGTATAAGTCTACTGGACGTCCCGCTGTACAACGACAGGCGTTGACGGCCGCTTTCGGCGACCAGAATGTTATCCATGGCGTCGGCGCAAATCCCACTTGGATAGGCGATGCCGGCAATTTTGGTCAGGTAATGGCCCATCCTGTCGAACACCGTCAAACAATGGCCCTCGCGATCGCTGACGATGATTCGGTCGAAGTGGTCCGCGGCGACGTAATCTGCCGACGACAGAAACGTGTCCCCGGCAGTCGGAGACCGAGATCCGAATTCTCTCAGCAGGTTTCCATCCGGATCGAGCGCCTTGATCGTGGTACAGTTCGATCCGGCGTCCGCTATAATGTATTCGCCGACCCCGTTGATGACGATCGCCGTCGGTTTCGCGAAGAGGCCGACTTTCCAAGAGCCCACAGCCTCGCCGTCGTCGGCGAAAAACTTCACGGTTTTGTCGTGTTGGTCCAAGACGGCTATTCTTCGCGTGGGGGCGTGGTTACTCATCGTCACACCCGTCGGATCCAGATGTTTGTCCTGGATTATTAGCTTCGGTTTTCCCTCGAGGTCGAACACCTGTAAACGTTTCTTATCGCGGTCGACGATTACGACGGCGTTCTTCTCGACGAATGCCGCATCCGTCGGAGCGCCGATATCTCCGTTGACCAGTCCAGTTGCAGTCGTAGACCAAAACAAGCTCCGGATTGATCAGAGCCGTTCTGCTGCTTGGCACCGCCGTTCTGAATAGAATGCCATTTCTGGGTAGATTTTCGAAATTCGTCATACCTGTTAATAGCAGGACAACAATAACGACAACAATGGGTCCTTCGACTGATTAAAAACACCTTGCCAGCTTTAGCAACATAATTCTCAATATGACGATTCCTTTTCTATACCAGTGAACCCAGACAGTTTAGTTGCCTCGTTGAATGGTCAGTTCCGACTAGGAATCGCGATCAACTTCGGTCATTTCAGCTTGTTTCATCACTTAGCAGCCAGTTATACGTGTGATCTATTAGACCTGGCCTTACTTTGAATACCCATATCGCTGCTGCATCAACTATAGGATGCTGCTATATCGCTGACGCGCTGATTGCGAACTGTGTTTGTGGTTTATCCTGTCTTTTTATTGCCTTTTGATTTTTGTGACGAACTTAATCCTAAGTAGTTTACGATTGTTCTTTTACGATCTTGTCGTAATAATCGCCGTGTCCCGATACGCTTATCTATTTCTGTAAACGTCCCGATGTCGTGAAATTGTCCATGGTTACCTCAACAGAGCCGATTGACGTTATCCAGGTCGAGTATTTATGATCCGGATAATGGTGACGATGACGCTTGCTTGGGGGATTGCTGCACGTTCGTCGTAAGAAAATATAAATTGTTTGCGTGAATTAAACCATTATGGATTCCAACATCACTTAGCGTCATCATTGTGTTGTGTGTGTGTGGGGGGGGGGTATAATGTAAAAGACTACTTTCAAAATAATTGTCCATTGGATTACTGGGTGTATTATATGAAAATATCTGAAGTCAATTAGTAATCCGAGTCTTAATGTAGCAAAAACATCCAAATCTAATTGACGTATGTAAATATTGCGTTTTTGAAGGCCCGTTGTTCTGGATTTAGCGCCAAACGAATCCTTCAAATGGTTTACTTTTTGCACAGTGCCGTTTCCCATTCCGATAAAACACACGCACGTATACATAGTTTCCTTTTGTTAATTTACAGTTAGGCACATACTGGAAATCGTACCTTCATTCAGCGTATTCGGTTACGTCACGGAGACTCGTTTAAATTAGCATAATTACCCCTGGCGATCATTGGCCATTAAACTACTTAATGCCAATGGTAACAGAATGCCAGTGGTCACTACCTCAGTAATTACCCGTCGTCTATATATCATCATATACGTAACCACCTCATCCTCGAAGGCCACCGTATAATTTCCCCACAATCGGAGCAACGGACCCCGCAGTGGTGGTCACACATGAGACCGTTCGGCATAGGAGTTAATTGGCCCCGAGACGGACGCGACACCTGTCTGTTATCTCTCTGTGGTCGGCCTTTCGACGTAAGGTGCTCGAGCCAGAGGCGTGAAGACCACACACATAGGCTGCTGGACGTTGTTTGACGAGTAGGGATGGACCGGGTTTCTCATTAGAACAGGTCACTCGAAGGTCCTTACCTCCATAATGCTAGTACACATAATAGGAGAAGAGTTTCATAGATAACGTATTAATTACAATGGGTCAGGTTGTGTCTATTGACATCATTTAGCGAGATAAAATCGTGATCTGCCGAATGATTTAATTAGCTTTGATGCTACTGACTTCGGCTATCTTGGTAGAAGTATTTGTTTATTTGTTTACCATGTCTGAGATATTTTGTTGTTCTTTTATACGACTATGTTTTCAATTGCGTTTCTTTTTTGCTTGGAAGGATACAAATTACATATTTACTGTTTATGACAAAATTTTATGAATTTATATTTTGTTGATTTTCGTTTAAATTAGCGCCAGTAAATATTTTCATGCATAATTACACTTTAGACATCTCAAGTGAGCGATTTTCAATTTGGCCATTTCACCTACACCTTTCCCATCCACACACGAACGTGATTTTATCTGAATATACTAGTTTATAAAAGCTACGTGTGCACGATTCCTTTAGAGAAAGTTGGTATATCTGATTACTGCTCTGTGACGTCCATTGTTAGTTACGATTAGAGAGAGGGACGTAAAAAAATGTCTTATGTTTAATTTATTTCTGTTTTTTTTTTTTTATAAATGCAAATTATGGAGTAGGCGAATCGGTGACTTGTTTGTTTAGCTTCGAAATGGAATGGTTGGACTGGGAAGCCTTTTACTGCTTAATGAAACATCCCAAGGAAGCAGTAGTACGCTATCAGCTACACTATTGTTACGCTCACAATTTCTGGATGCGTTAAGATGTCTTGAAATGGATCGGATTCACTTCGATCAGAACAACAACAGCTTGGATCTTACACAACATTTAAACTCAGAGAGGAGGGGGGGGGGCATTTGTGAGATAAGAAACTCCCACAACTCGGTAGCCGCCAACGGGTCAATCAACTTATTTTTCTGGTAGATAGATATCAACCCTGATATGTGGCTCCTAATTCGCGAAGAAGGCTAATTAACCGAGAGTTGGAACACATGTTTACGAACATTTAATATTAATTCGACGGTGATTAATTGCAAAAATTACGGACTCGAGAAAATCGTTCTCCCTATTAGCTCAGTATCTCGTTCTTAATCGCCTACTTCCGCTTCTCCGCCGCTCAACTACCGACCTTTCCCTGCCGATTGTTTTAAAGGATTGAAACCAACCTTAAAATGGTTTTCACGGTAAGATAGAAACCAATGGGGAGTAAATAAAACCATTTACATTAAGCGATTACTTAATGAGGTAATTAATTACCGTGCATTTGATTATCTTTCCCTATAAATAGCGGGTGATAATAAACCACGCCGTTGTTTGGCCGAAGGCTGTCCTGGCTCGGTTCCAACGCGAACACCATCGTCAGCACCATCAAATACGCCGGTAAATGACACGGGAAAAGGCGAATTGGTGGGAAAGAGCTTTAGCTGTGAGCGCTTCTCGGATGCAAAGAATATAATTACCCGTCGTAAATTAGATTCGTGCAGCGCTACAGTCTATTAGTGATTTGGTACTTACCAGTGGCGCCCCTTACGGCTGGTGTACATCTAATTGGGCGTGTAGTGGGAGGTTTAGGTTATCTTTGCGCCTGTAGTTCTTGTCTAATTAAAGGATGCGTGTGTAGTATAGAGTATGAGTATTATACTTAACAGGCTCGTTCAAGATAGTGATATCTTTTTGTTTGTTGTTCTGGTCCGGGAGGAAAGGGGGGGGGGCGGTGTTATGTTTCGAAGTGATTATGCACTATACTCATATCTAATGGTATACTTCTATCTCATATACAACAATTAGAAGATAGTTTGTGTGTTCTGTAGGTGCGCGTGATGATTTGATAAGGGGAGAATGCAAATTCCTGACAATTACACACACACACAGTGTATCTCTGTGTGTGTGTGTGTTACTCATACACATACAAAAAACGACTTAAAATACGAAAAAAGAAAACACAAACTATTGTAAATATACTTAATTTCGGAGGGAGGGTTATGAAAGGAAGGAATAGTTAAGGGTAAAACAGAGTGGGAGATTATATAATTATATAAGGCCTCGCACAGAGAATCTCGAAGCGTGATGTGTTTGTGTGGGGGACGGGTTGTGTGTGAGTATATGTCTGTATGCGTGCGCGCGCGCGTGTGTGTGTGAAGTAAATTTTTGTGGCGCGGGCGCGAATGTGTGTCGAAATCTGGACACAAAACACCGCGAATTGGTCGACCAAGCATTATCACTCTGATGACCACTATTCTTGTTATATTTATCTAATCAGTATGATCGTCCTTATTCTGCTGTCAGACAGCAAATGACAAACGCTAACGTAACCGATCGTGCCGCATCAAACGCTCGTGTGTCTGGCGCAATACAAACAGCAAACAGCGTCAAAGGCCCACCACGTTCTGTATCTTCTTTCTGCGTTCTATTGGCTGTTGTCATCAGCGTGACTGTGAATAAATGTTGACGCACATTAGAAGAGAAATTAGTTTGATTAGAATCATCAAAAGCGGATGTCGTGGCTGAACACTTCAAAGGCAGCTTCATCCTGGAATTCGTCGTACTTTATAATGGCTATCTAGGAAACCGCATTTAAGATCAATTTTAATTGATATTACGCTACATTTGGCTTATTAAACTACCATTTAGAATAGGTTCCGATGGTACAACGTATGGGGCGTTTTCGTGGCAAAATTGATATATTGGCTGTACCTGGGTAGAAATTCTGACTTAATTAAATCTGAATGGTGTTTCATCTTTCATTTCACGTTATGTTCACCTGTGGAGGTCACTTGGCCGATTTAGCTTACCGTTGGGAGAACCGAAGATTTAAAGCAACAACATTTCAAGATATTTTATGCAATTAAATCCATCAACGAAGCGAATAATATAATATGCGCTGGTCGAAAATAAAAAATCACATTAAACCGCATAGAAAATTTCAATTGTGTTTTGTTTGTTTGTTTACAAAATAACTGATTAGCAATGAAATATAACTTTTAACAGTATACTATGTATTAGTGTATTCGGGTAGACAACAAGCCCAGACATCTGCTGACATTAAGCGTTCATCAACTAGACGTACTTTTCTTTCCATCTATCCATCTATCCGACCATTTAATAACCAATTTATTGCGATAAAATTCAGCTAGTACAATAAAACACCAGCTAAGTTAATCTTTCTATGTAATAATCATCGTCTTTAAGATAACCTGAAATAATGATTGCAATAATACTATAAAGTTGTATTGGCAATCTGAAATATCCTCAAGATCAAAGAGCCTATAGACGGCCATTTTATCCAGTAATCGGCGATCTCGGCTCCTTTTCGCCCGCTGGTATTTACACTATTTCACCAGCATTTGTTCAATCAGTTCGCTTTCGGGCATATTCATCAGGAATTCCCCGACAATAGAGAGGTGTGTTTGGGAAAACATTAAAGGATGACGTACCAATACCGTAAAGGCGAGCTTAAATAAGCAACGGCTGGTAAAAGGATGACACTCGTGAGGGGTGTAATCTCGTCAGTAATGTTTCGGTCGTTGCTCACGCATACGTTCTGGCGAGTAGTTATTGATGTTCTGAGACAATGATGAGATGGGATAGATCAAAGGGTGGGGATGTTATCCTTCACAGACACTGGTTATCGGTAACAACGATAAGAACGTGGGCGTGCATGAAGCTCGTGGCCTATGTCCGTATGTGTAATTGGTTTGTGATATTTGGCGGTCTCCCCCTCACCCCTCTCTCTCTCTCTCTCTCTCTCTCTCTCTCTCTGTATGACCATATAATATCACAATGGCTATGTTACCTTCAAAATAAACCGTAATCCATTGTTCTGGGTTCTACAGATGCATGATTACAGAGTCGAGACGGGGATTTAAATAATTACCAAATTTGTCACAGAAGATCCATTCTCCTTTATCTCAGTCCTCTTTCAGCAACCAGCCATCCAGTCATTCCTGGAAGTCCGCCATAATTACCTTGTCCACTCTATTTACCGGCCAATATTCCCACCGGAGTTCCCATCAAAAGCTAGCGCTAGTCATCTATCCCATCCACCTCGCCATCCTCCCTCCGGCTTCTACGCTGATCACATCTGACAAGGCGTTTGCCACCTTTCAGATCTGATAAATGGCCACGGCTTTGTCACAGCACAGGTGCTCGAGTAATTAAGACTTGGTAATTAATCTTAAAAATTCGCTGACCGACCAGTTTATGGTACGTACGGTTGAGAAAATTTTGTTTACAATTATATTATCCTCATTATCGCATGTTGCTTTTTATTTGTGCGTTCTACGTGTGTGTGTGTGTGTGTGCGCGCGCGTGCGTATATGTGTGGGGGTGCACGCGCGGTTGTGCAGGATATTGCACTAAATTGCATATTGTTGGCTTACTTATAATACATTACTGGATTGTATTTATGCTGAAGTTGCACTTAAAATACTGATCTGTATCTGATTATTGATCACTATTCGATTATTGTATCTAATTTAAATATTCATTCAGTTGACACGAATAATTTAGCCAATACAACCGAAAAAGTTACCGAGTTAAACAACATCAATTAACCTAATTAACCGATATTAAGCTCATTTATTAATTAACCCTTAAGTCAAGTGTAAATAGCTAAATTACGTTTTACATAAACACAGATTGTTACCATGGCGATAGACTACAATTGTATCCATCCTCATCAATGAGTCCTTATCGTGAGGAACCTAAATACTAACTAAATTTGGGAATGTTTAGTATAATATAAATTAACTCAAAAGGCATAATATTTCGTTGGATATTAAATACATATTGAATATTAAGATGTAAATGTAAATTGTCTATAATATATTATTATGGCATCACATTTTATAATTGATAACGCGTTTTCTAATGATATAGTATAATATAAACTTTGGATGATGATGATGATGATGATGATTGATGTTTTATAGCCACTTTTGTGCATATGGAAGGCTAAATGGGCCGAGCGACCTCTAAAGGTAGTCGAAGATGAAACACCCTTCAGATATGACAACTATGACCTTCGAACTCGGGTGGTATTGATCTGTGACCAAACGCCCTACCAATATACTTTGGAATTGATAAATTTAAGATTTTTAGGTCTTCCATAGTTTATTCAGTATTTAAATATTAACTCAATAAATCTGGCTAATTCAATAATCTATCAGCACTCTGGGGGGGGGGTCTAGAGATGTATCTCAGAAGACAGTTGGACCTTTTATTTCTCTATTTCAGCATCGTCACTTATTCCATCGGGGGGGGGGAGGGGCCTTCAATGACAATTCCTAATGCCCGTATTTTTCATGGTGAGAACTCGCTCGTTGGTGACGACGCGCGCAAGGCTTTACATCGTACGAGATCAAAGTACTCCGTGTCGACGTCTAGTAACGCGAACTGGTGCGTCTTAAATAGAGCGCCAGCATCATCACGCCTCATCCGTATAGCGTGGTCGCTGTCTTTTATTATCTCACGCTAGTTACACGTATCGCCTTACCATACAACCTAATGCACAATGTATAAAGTGCTACGTAGCCCCGGGGATTGTTTACGACGAGAAAGAGGCCTCGAGTCTAAGCCGCATTTCAGTGGGGTCGCCGTATATAATCCATTATTCTTTAACACAAAGGAAGAGAATGGCTGGCGGCTTATGTCGCTTGGAATCGTTTCCAATTCCCGTCACGCTCTTGGCCCATACCGCGGTGGGGGGGGGGGGTTGTGTATGTGGGCAAATCGTGTGAAATATGCCGACGAACAATGCCTTCCTTTATTTGCTGAGAGAAGAAATTCCGAGCTCCTGCTCGATCACAACGAGGAAGAGTTGGCAAAGCTCTCGCGCCACTCAACGACGAAAACTTCGGATTCAAAATGTTATTGTTGCCGAAAGACGCTTGGCCAGTTCTAGATGGAGTCGGATGGCCGAAGTGGTCTGGGTACGAAATAATCGCAGCGGTCGAGTAAGGGATGATGATGATGATGATGATGATTGGTGTTTTATGACCACTTTTGTGCACTTGGTAGGCTAAATGGGCCGAGCGACTTCCAAGGGTAATGAAGCGAAGTCATAGATGAAACAACCTTCTTATATGCCTACGCCGAGATTCGAACACGGGTGGTAGTGATCCGTGGTCCAACACGCTACAGTTAGAGACGCTCCTTGAATCGAATAAGGATTTACCTTAATACGTCGTTATAAAAATGTGCATCACACCCGGAAGATAAAGGTTATCATGTCAGAATTTCGCAAACGACTTCGCTACCACCGATCCTGAACGGTATTAAGCATCCGGATACATCCACGTTCCAGGACGGGATCCAATCAACATCGATGCTTCTCCTATCTCGTTTATCTTCGCATTATCTGGCTGAGTCATAACTCACCGAGTGCCAGCGTGTCATGATAGATCATTATAGGCCCGTTTCTAGCTCGTAAAATGCAATCCAGATGTAGCCGCGGATCCAGGAATTGTGCGCATTTTAAAATCCGGACTTGGATACGTTATATTTATAAGTTGTCATTGTTTGGTAGGCACGAGTTCCTGTCCTCGGGGAGCGGCCGTCATTGAGCGAGTGAAGCGTGACCTGAGGCAAGGCATTGATAACGGGGGGGGGATTTAGAAAACATCTGGATCAAATCTGGATCAAATCTGGATCCAGGTCGAATTGTTCGGTATTCGAGAATTGCCATTACGAGTGAGCGAGTCAGTCACTCAGTGAAGTGAGTCAGCAGTCAGTCAGTACTTGTTTATGAGGACAATATGGACTGTGGAGATAATATTATGATCCGGCAAAAGGCACACACACACACATATATATATATATATATATATGTGTGTGTGTGTGTGTGTGTAATATCAACCAAATCACGGACACAGGCAGCACTGGATACGGATTTCACGATCTGGTGGCCTGCTGTGCAACAGATAACATATTCATCCAGTGAATACCCGATCTACATAAAATATCCAGATAATAATATATCACCAGGAATTATAAAAATATTTTTTTATAAGCCCAATTATCCGGTTTTACTATATGTATTGTTTTCATGCAGATATCTGTCAACACACACCAAAATGTCGTCATTACAAGGAATAGAACAGCGTCGTGAACAATTCGGGGTCGCGTTTAGGTTTGTGCGTGTGCGCGTGTGCGCGCGTCTCTGTGCCCGTCGGTACAGGCACATATTTCCTCGGCACAGCGCATCAAGCCAGACTGCGCTCATTATCTATATCCAACCAAACTAAAGAGGGTCGTCGGCCTGAGTCGCTGCCTTTTGTGATCTCCCATTCCGAGAACCCAATCAAGAAGCCAACATAGCGGTAAATAACATAGGAGGCTAGCCGCTCACTGTAATCACGGCTCTCTGATGTGAAGAACACAATGATAGGGGATGGTTCCTTTGTGATTGTTCGCTGTATCAGACAAATCCCTATAGTAATCCCCATCAGCTGACTTATTCTATCATATCTTGAGTACTACTTCACGCTCTAATTTCGGTGATTTCCGGCGAAATAGACGATGAGAGAGGGGGGTGTCGGTGGGGGGGGTGTGGCTAACGCCCACTTCTACCAATCCCACTTGTATACATAGTATTACATAGATAGATTACATTATATGTATGTGAGCGCGCGCGCGCGCACGTATGTGTATGTATAATATTGCATATGTTACATTAGAAATATATTACATTAGACAGACAGACAGACAGACAGACAGACCGATAAGGCATTACATTACATTACATTACACTAATACATTACATAACGTTACATTATATTATATTATATCGCACTGCACTGCATTGCATTGCATTGCGTTGCATGCATTATGATGAACACACACACACACACACACACACACACACACACACACACACACACACACACACACACACAATATATATATATATATATATATATATATATATATATATATATTATACATACATAGTTACATTAGTATTTACATACATTACACACGTCACATTATATTATATTACATTGCATACGTGACATACATACATACATACAACGTGGTGTCGGTATAGCGGCCATGACTGTTGGATACATGTGTTATCTATGGTCTAAAACTATGGGTGTTGGGGGGGGGTACATTGTGATCTATCTGTACGTGTCCGGGTATCCTAATGGCATCATACAAGTTTTTAAGTGAGTGAGTGAGTGAGTGAGTGAGTGAGTGAGTGAGTGAGTGGTGCGGGCTCGCGCGTGTGTGCAATAGGAGTTAAATTATATTCTAGTCGTTAGATGTCAGCACCTATACGCAACCCCGCTGCAGCGTAAAGTTTATCATGGCTGCTGGCAATGTAAACATTTTAATACAATATGATAAGATCAATCAAACAAATCTGTTTATTCGCTACTCAACACCGATACGACGCACTCGTTTTTTACGCGTTGGAATCTATAAGTATCCACTTATAATTACTGAATGTTTTAATGTTTTCCTTTTGAATGACTGAACAACTAAACGAAACACAATTATTTATTCCATAGGCTGCAGTATTTAAATATATTCATATAAAAACAACAGCAACCATCTCCAGGAAAATTAATTTGTTTGTTAACCTAATTATGTCATATGTTAAATCATAATCCGAGACAAAACAAGTTAAATTAAAACAAAATGATATGATATGTGTATATTTGTATAGGATTAAAATTATTTGTTAGCTTTTGTCTCATTTTATTTCTGTCATTAAGTATTCGCGTCTTGTGAGTTTTTGTCATGATAACTTGTGTCATAAGATCTTCCTTGACACATTTTATACTGAGGTTCTAAAAATACCCCCTGATGCTTTCGTTTATTATATATATATATATATATATATATATATATATATATAAATATATATGTATATAAATAACTGTATATATATATATATGTATATATGTGTGTGTGTGTGTGTGTGTGTGTGTGTGTGTGTGTGTGTTTAGATATATATATATATATATATATATATATATATATATATATATATATATATATATATACTGTGAAACATATTTTAAGTTTCTTTTAAGATGGTCCTCGAAGCAAAATCCTATAATCGATCTTTAAGCTGTCTAACAATATAAACGAATATCGTCGTATCAGTTAACTGATCTTCTGTATTCGATAGACATAAGCCGAGATACATATAATATTGTCTATTTATGATATTGTGTTAATATAGACACATAGCATATAGTCTAATATAGGACTTGACGTGGGTGGGGTGGGGGGTGGGTGGGGGCCTGTCAGGGGAGTACTGGTTATTTCACATCTTATTTATATTCACATTATATGACGGTGATGATGTATCGTTGTGATCTGACATTCGCTCGGTGTCAACACGTCCCGTCATCTCGTATACGGGTGTGTAGGTGTGTGTGTGTGATTACAGGTAGATAGATAGGGCTTGAAATTATCATCTGACTTCAGATAGATGCCTATGGGAGATTGATCAGCTTACGACGCAAACAAGAAGGACGTAACGGTTACGATGAAGGTCGTATAGTCGGTCCTTCATCAGATTACGGCTTCGTATCTGGCTAAAGGTATCAATCCCGGCGATGTTGATATAAAATATCAATCAGAGACGAGTAATGAAGCCTTATCTGTTTTTCTCTTTGGCCAACGATGATTCTCTGATGGTACTCGGAGCCATTCATCCACAATAGGATTTTTTGTAAGCTCTTTCGGGCACTGGACAATCGCTATTGCATTAATAACGTTAATCCGTTTCAATCCCGATATAATCCCTGGTTAGACAATGAAATTAGAGATGTTATTGTCTCTTTTCGACTACCTGTAAATATTAATAATATTAGTAACTAGTTATCTTAATCTTTTTTCCGACGAGTGTTTCATTCGATGCGGATTATTTTCGATGCCCGCTCTCACGTGAAGAAGCGATGAAGCCCCAGGCATTAAGTTGTATACCCGTGACGTGTATCCGAATCAACCCCCTCCCTCTCAGGCCTTGAGATTTAGACGTATCACACACACACACACACACAACACACACACATCAACCAGCGACACACTGACCGACGTCGTGTAAGGTTAACGTTCACGACGGTCTGACGGATGACAACATTACAAGTTACAGGTGTATCGGTTAATGTGTCGTGTTCTGGCTAACAATACATAACGTTGTCGTCAGGGTGTGTTTTATAGACACGGCTTGATTACCTGCTGACTGGCGGCCAGCTTTGAAGCCCGTCCAGGTAACTTCAGGTGAACCATTCGGCGCGCTTTCTTCGCGTTTGTTTACAGCATCGCCACCGATGAACGCGACTCAGTAGTGCGTGCGTGCGTGCTTGCGTGCGTGCGCGCCAGAGGGGGAGTTCGATGGCATGTAATTAACTCTACCCACCATTTAGCTTATTGTCGGCAGACATTCCCAGCTAAATTGTTACCTGGATACAGATGTTTGTAAACCGATCAGCGAAGACCTTATTTTTTATTGTCAGTGATAAATACAGCGTTTCGTGGGGGGGTGCTTGTTTTCCCGTTGAATGAAGGTGACTGGGCGTAGCCCCATCTCGCAAAGCTTTGACACTCCAACTGGATCACAGCACTGACCTATAACCTAGTTACGTATTACTGAAATAAATGATGGATTGTGTGTGTGTGTGTGCGTATGTGTGTGTGCGCGCGCAACTTAAATTTAGAATAATATTACAGTTTAATAATATTAGTAGTTTCAACAAATCACTTTTCAGCTGGAATCAATCAGCTGATAGAATAAACTATCCATTAAAATGTAAGGATATTTATTACTCAGGGAAAATAAGTCAAACTAAATATTGAAAATGAATGATGAAGTTAGACGACCTCTTTCACATTACTCTCTCTCTCTCTCTCTCTCTCTATATATATATATATATATATATATATATATATATAATATATCTTATCTCTCTCTCCCTGCTCTATCTTCTATCTCTCTCTCTCTCTCTCTCTTCTCTATCTCTATCTCTCTCTCTTTATATATATATATATATATATATATATATCCCCTCCCTCTCCCCCACTCTCGCGTCTGTCTGTCTGTCTGTCTGTCTGTCTTCTCTCTCTCTCTCTCTCTCTCTCTCTATATATATATATATATATATATATATATATATATATATATATATATAATGGTACAAAAATACTCTCAGTAAAACTAGATTTCAACTATAATCATTATAACTTATGTTAATCTATTTACTTCTAATCTAGAAAGTATTAAGTTACTAACAAATTCTGCCCGAGGATCCATCCCGTTCCGTTTTTATTTGTACAATTTACAACCTCATCAGTGATTGGTTAGTCATGTACTGAAGATAACGACTACTAATACCGGATATCATAAAGTACTAATCCCAGACAATCCACATCAGCTGGTAGTCTGTTTGCTATGGTGATACCTGAGCAGGTGATACAGGGATATAGTTTCCGGAGAACCTGGAGCTGGTGACTATAGGCTAATATATATATATATATATATATATATATATATATATATATATCACGGTATCGAATTGTTTCAAACCGACGCATCATCCTAGACAGTTTTCTTTGTTCCATTATAAGCATTGTCTGCCATTGTTAGCTCGCCACTCCCTGCTTCTATACAATGCAGCATAACCCCCCCCCCCCGCCCTGTTCATTATATAAGCCAGCTATATTAATGTCTGTTACAGTGTTATTAACATATATCCTCTCTCTATTGGGGTCTATTGTAATGTTAACATTAACATCTACCGACGATCATCAAACACCTGGTTAACCTGAGATTATTAACTTTGAGCAACGAATATCACTTCGTTAATCAGATATTAGGCATCAAGCTGCCATTATTTGTTCTCACCTTTCCACATTTGATCCATCATTTCCGGGGTGTTATTGCTGTCGTTTCCTTTTGCCTTTTTTGAGTACCCTCTTTTTGGCCTTCGTTGCTTATATACTTATATACTTAGTGGGAAACAGGCAGACAAACAGACAGGTAGGTGGGCAGACAGGCAGACAGAGTCATTTACTCAGACAGACAGACGTATACGAAATCAGTCAGCGGTGTGGTCATGCACTCAAGCACACAGTCAGGCACGGAAATCTGCCGACAAGTACGAGTGTTGTTCGTTAGTTCGGGTCGTCCCCGCCCCTCCCAAATCCCACCACTACAACCACGACAACCACCATTTGGCCCCTGCCCCAATTCTATCTTTCATGGTGTCATCTTCATTGTTAGCCTTTATCAGTTCGTCTTTACTCACAACCACCCTTCGCCTCGTTGGCTACTTTAATACCTTAATATACTTTAATGTCTCTACACACGTCTTCCTGTCTCTATACACATCTTCCTATATTTTCTTCCCTATCACCGTGTATGTTGCCCATACACACGCATAATCAAACAAACACAAACACACACACACACACACACACAGAAAGAGAGAGAGGGGGGAGAGGGAGAGAGATGACGAGACACTAACAATCAGATCAGAAGCGAAACAGAGAGATAATTCGCCGATTTGTTCAACTCGACGTCATACGATCAAAGCCTGCCCTCCTCATCAACGACGACTCATCGAGTGAATTACCGAACTCGTTTACCCACTCGACGGTGCCCGCTCGAGTGTACCCGAAGAGGACGCGTCGTTCTGGATTGGTACGAGCAGATATCGCGTCCGAATATCGCACACAAACACACACACACACACACATACGGACTAGTACTCGACCGGTGAGCAATACAGATACACCATAGCGACGTGGAGAAGGCGAGATTAATTACCGATTGATGTACTCGACGGTGGAAACAAAAACAGGTGGACACGGTGAAGGGGTCATCGAGAGTTAACTGATTGTTAACGTCAATCGGTGACGGACGGGACAATTGTCTTTGATACCGAGGCGGCTCTGTTAGGTATCACCTACCCGATACGATGTGTCTTATCCGGTTACCAAAGGCTGGTATCGCGTTATCGGGGGGTGTATTTCCTGTTATCAGATAAGACCCGCCGCCGACGACCTTCTCGCTGGGAGATGTCGTTCGAATGAATGGCGCGGAAGAGGCCCCGAAACGATCCGCGCTTTGATCGTGTCCCGGCCAAAGATCGGGATCGGCTCCGTGTGACTGGGCATCGATAATCCGCACTGACGCATTATAGGGGTGTCGGGCTATATGATTAGCTTGTACTTATACCGACCAACTGGTTATGTTAAATTGTTACGCGTGCGAGTTTTTCTCGGAATGTGTTTTATACGCGCTGTCTGAATGTGACGCCGCTCAGTGCAGTAAGATTATTCGTCCTCACTCACTCACTCACTCACTCACTCACTCACTCACTCACTCACTCACTCACTCACTCACTCACTCACTCACTCACTCACTCACTCACTCACTCACTCACTCACTCACTCACTCACTCACTCACTCACTCACTCACTCACTCACTCACTCACTCACTCACTCACTCACTCACTCACTCACTCACTCACTCACTCACTCACTCACTCACTACTACTCACTCACTCACTCACTCACTCACTCACTCACTCACTCACTCACTCACTCACTCACTCACTCACTCACTCACTCACTCACTCACTCACTCACTCACTCACTCACTCACTCACTCACCACCATCACTCACTCACTCACTCACTCACTCACTCACTCACTCACTCACTCACTCACTCACTCACTCACTCACTCACTCACTCACTCACTCACTCACTCACTCACTCACTCACCGACTGACTCGGCCCACTTTGTTTTTTAGCTTCCGTTTACGCTGCATGTAAATATGAACTCCGACAAAAGGCAGGCGTGGCTTTGACCAGCACATGGCAGGGGCGTCTTTAACAACGATTACGTCACTGCCGCTGACAGACACGCCACGAGGACAACGAGTGG
>JAODUP010001074.1:85000-165000 GCA_025642065.1 Paralvinella palmiformis
CGCTGTTACTATGAGGATGGCTGTCATACCTCTATAGTATCGGTGGGTAACGAGGACGATATATGATGCGTCTTGTCGTCGACAGGTGTCGGAGCCTGAGTCAGGTAGGAGGCGGCCGACTCGCTAGAGCGATTGATCAGCGTGTGCACGTGCTAATTTCGGGGGCTTGTCTTTACCGGAGGACGCACGTGCTTTGTCGGAACGACGGAGGCGTGAATGAAGGCCGACTGGGAAAAGGCCGAAGGTGAAAACGTAACAGAAGATACGGGTTTTTTTCTAGGGAAAAGTTAGCGGAAAAGAGTCGCAATTTAATTTTAATTGCCTTCACGTCTCGTTATTACTGTGTTTATATATATATATATATATATATATATATATATATAGAGAGAGGGGGAAGACAGAGACAGACAGACAGACAGACAGACAGACAGACACAGAGAAACAAATAGAGAAATACCGAAAAATCTTTAGAATGACACACACATACACGCGCACGCACGCATGCACACACACACGCGCACACACACACGGGGACTGGTGAGACATTTCACATGTCTCAGCACTCTGGATTCAGTCCCCTGAAGAAACGTCCAGAGTTTGAATTCACGGTTCGAGATTCTCTGTGCCTTGTTATACACAGCGAAAACACACACACACACACACACACTTGCATATAAAAATACAATTAGCCATTCATCGACTGTTTGACTGAGAAACTGAGTGGCTCATAGTCTAACCGGCCTAATTAATAATTATATTATCATTGAACGCATGCAAAAATGCACCGAGTGCGTCATAACGTTTGCATTGTCTGCTTGTTAACATAATATTAAACTCCCCCTTCAACACATCACCAGGCGTGATCAAGTTATAAATGTTATATGAGGTTAAATTTCTCCACAATTGGTTTTAAATATTATAAATATATTATAAGACATATAACGCAATTATGAGCACTTAAAGTCCATCGCCACTGCAAGTTATGTATCAGGTGCTGACACCTAACGGCCGTTGGTACCTAACTGCCCCATCTGGTGACTAAACTATGACACAGTTAGTTGGCTTCGGACTGGTCAGGGACTCGACGAATTGTCAATCAACTGGAATATGATATCTATAACATCATTTTTGAATCTAAACCCGTTAAAGAAGGTAAAGAAATACTTCTGACAGATAACTGTGAGGATTTTCAACTAGATACTAGATCGTATGTCGATTGAATGGTATACATCAATTCAGCGTATACTTGTCTGAAATAAGATGAGATATTGTGAGCTGTGTTCCCATCTGACATGCTACGATATTTAAAATATCAGATTATTATACAGAGATAAAAAGGTGTGTGTGTGTGTGTGTGTGTATTGGTGTGTGTATGCGCGTGCGAATGTGGTGATTGGTAGGTTAAATGGGCCGAGCGACCTCCAAAGCGAAAACCCTTCAGATATGCGAGCCGAGATTCGAACTCAGGTGGTAGTGATCTGTGGTCCAACGGACTACCAACTAGACCACATATGCGCCCCAGTGTGTGTGTGTGTGTGTGTGTGTGTTAATTAGCAGTGTGGAATAAGGCACTGACACAGAGAATCTCGAATTGTCAGCGCACTGAATCCAGAGCGGCGACTTTTTTATGTAGAGACATGTAACAATGTGTCATCTGTCCCAATAATCTGTCACCAATTCGACGACTATTCAGCGACTATTCCAGTTTTTTATTAAAAACCAGAGGAATAAGAAGATATTGCATCGACATAGACAAATATTTACAATATTTCAGCTGACAATATCTGAATAACAAATACATAACAATAGCTAGATCCGTTCGCGAGCTAAACACTGACTGTCACTCACCATTTTTGATCGATGGTTGATAAAAAGGGAATCTTTTTATATCAACATGACAGCATAGATCACGTCAGAGGTGTACGTTAGTGTGTTTCTAAGAAACGAGAAGAGCGTTTATGTTGAGATCATATCTCTTGGTATATATAGGCTGAGGTAAGCACAACTGGGTACATGTCTATCTGTCTGTGTGTGTGTGTGTGTGTGTGTCAGTGCTGGATATGTAGGTGCATAGTATTCTATATAAAAGAGTTATTTGATAGTTAAGGTGAAACTTTTGTGTATGGAAAGATATAATTTATTGTAATCTCTCTCTCTCTCTCTCTCTCTCTCTCACGTCCACCCCCTCCCGTGTGTGTATATGTGTGTGTGTGTGTTTGTGTGTGTGTCTCTCTCTCTCTCTCTCTGTGTGTGTGTGTGTGTGGCTGTGATCCATTACGTATCACTAGTCAGTTTGCTAGCCACACCACACCGCAACACACCGCAGTTTCTCAACCAGACACTTGACTGTAGCCGCAAACTATAAAATGACACGAAATCCGACAGTTGTGCTCAATTAAACAGACGACGGCGAACGTCAGCGGTTTCTGGTGGCGTGGATATAAAGTTAGGGCCCACAAGCCGGCAAACCAGCCAGTCAACCAGCCAGCAGCCCGAACTGCCTATCAGAAAACAGCCAACCAACCAGCAAGCCAGCCAGCCAGGTCATGAGCTGGCCTACCGGTAACATATCAGATCACAGCGTCAGCATGGTCTCTCTCTCTCTGGCTCGCGCGTTTTGTGTGTGTGTGTGTGTGTGAATGTGTGTGAATGTGTGTGTGTATATGTGCGTTAATTTGGCTATTTACTATATATTTGCCAATAAACCACAAACGCCACTCGAACAAAGAAGTCTAAAGCCCCAAATATCGCCCAGACAGTCGATAACGCCTTTCACGTGTATATATAGCCGACGTTACACACGTTCAGCGCCAGACGGCCAGACGGCCAT
The DNA here is from genome assembly GCA_025642065.1 of Paralvinella palmiformis. Classification (NCBI taxonomy): domain Eukaryota; kingdom Metazoa; phylum Annelida; class Polychaeta; order Terebellida; family Alvinellidae; genus Paralvinella; species Paralvinella palmiformis. Next base: position 87,831 of record JAODUP010001074.1, read on the forward strand.
ATAACTCTATGACCTATACTCAGACGTTACCTGCGCCAAGTCAGACCAATAAAGTTGCCTAATTGATATTTATTGCCCCCCGCTCTTCCAAACCCGCCATCCTCCTCAGCCGCCATTATCATCAACCGGTTGCCTCTCGGGACATAACAGTACAAAGACAAGAGAGAGGAACGTTCTCGTAATATCAGCCAACGCCGCGTGTTTACTGGGCGGGCATCTCATCGTCCAGAAATACGATATACGCCGTTGATAACCCTCCCGGGACGCCCGCTCCACCGATGACACGTGACCGACGGTGCGGAGCCACGTGACATAATGGTGACATCACGTGTGGGACTTCTTTCCGGGGGGAAGTGGTGCTCGATTTACGAAGCGGCGTGGCGCCAGATGCCCGACTACAGGCGGGGTACCGTCGGATGCGTCGAAACAATGCAGCTTCGTCACCGTCGGTCATATCGCTATTAGCGCCCAGCTCGGCGGAAACGAGACCGGCGACATATTTATGACAGCCGGTCACGTGGCACGGTCAGCTGTAGCCGCATCGCATTACATTGCGCGCTAGCTGTCAACGCCCGGCACGTCCGTCCGTGTTGCGCAATCGGCGGGCGGCGCGGCGAACTGCGGCGTTCGTACTAAACACCATATCAACTGAATATGATCGCGTGTGATTATTATGCACAAACACACAGACACGGGCGCCTCCGTGGTCTAGTTGCTAGTGCGTTGGACCACAGATCACTACCACCTGAGTTCGAATCTCGGCGTACGTATATACGAAGGGCGTTTCATCTTTGACTTCGCCTCATTACCTTTGGAGGTCGGTCGGCCCATTTAGCCTACCATGTGCACAAAAGTGGCCGTAAAACATCAATCATCACACACACACACACACACACACACAACATACACACACAGGCGCGCCCCCTCCCTCTGTCTGTGTGTGTTTTCCTTACGCACCAGCTGTGATTTTGATAACCGCGCCACGGTAACATCGAGGTTCCTCAACCAGATGGCAACATTTCCGATAACCCAAAGTATACGTCGAAAAGATCAAAGTTCTATCCGATCACGACGATGAAGCTGACCATGGTGGTGATGGGAGAATGTTTGCATTCGTCGTCGAGGGAATCCGTTATTTTCGGAAACCGGAAACAAAACGTCCCCCGTTAATAACAATATAGAAATAACCCAACGGAGGTCGAACGGTGTGGAAGGTGACCGATCTCTTCTAAAACGTCGACCCCGTGCTCTTAAATGGCTGATTTTGAAATTTTCCCCGATTGTTTACCAGAAATTCTCCGGTCCTCTGGCCGTGAATGGCCGCTGCTGGGGTTACCAATCAAAGCCGACCTACGGCGAGCTTAGCCCTGAAATGTGGCCGCTCGTCGAAGGGGACTTCAATTGATCAAGAAGAATATTGCCACCATCTTGCGCTCGGTCCATCAACGGTCTGTGGGCGCCGACCTTCTCCCATCATCGACCCCCCTTTGAAGGTCGTTCAAACATAACCCCGCGCCTCGAAGAATGTCATTGAGGAAGCCGCGGAAGAATTCGGGTTGTGTTTGTTTATTATATATATATGTGTGTGTGTGTGTGTATGTGTGCGCGCGCGCGCACATGTGTGGGCTGCTTATATGGTGAGAATGATCAAGCACGCTTCGATAGTTTCGTGTTTATGGGCTTAAGACGCTCATGGATAATTCAATACATGTGTTGGTGATTGATATTTCGAAGCGATCTGGCGTTTTTATTCCACATTAAACACGACTTATACATCGATTGTGCTGATTGGTAGCTGAGACACGTGTGTTTATTTAAGGCGTGTTGCGACGTTTCACGCCTTCCCCAATTTTCTAAACGTGTAAGAGTAACCTGCATTATAAACTGACCCCCCCCCGTCTATCCAGCCCATCCACGTTCTTTGAATCTACGCTTACATGTGTTTGTTGGGCGGGATCTTCAATATTGAAGGTAACCATACATATACAAAAATGTGTTTGTATATTCCCGCCATTCTTCAACAATAATATCCAGTGTTCGTACATATATTTTGCACGTGATTGCACGTGAAAGTTGTGCTTATACGCCTGAGATGGGTAATTGCAATCAATATATATGGTCATGTCACCGGGGCATGATTGTACGCTGACGGCGCTATATTTGGCCCCGATATGTACATCATTAAGCGAAGATAGGCAATTTTCCGGAGACTACACCCGTCTCGCCCCCTTTAAGAGCAATGGCTATATAACAAACAAAAAAACAACAACCCCGTGTCCGCTTTATCTACTCCGATATAAAGCTAATAGGGTATAAGCAAAGGTCGAGTGGTCAGTGGAGACTTCAACGTCCAGTTCCGCGCGTAGCCGGCTTCTCGGCTCCGGCGTACGTCTAATGGTAGAGAGTGGCGAAATGAAGTGCGCGGTATATCATCTCGCCCGGACTATGGACATTAGAGCCACTTACGGTATCTGGTGTTTGCCATTAGTCGCTGCATCGGCCGTCCCTCTCGCTCTAATACAGCTATTATCGGAAGTCCAGGCCGAGCCCAATATACACGTAAACAGTAAATGTTTCTCGAACGAGGCGATCTAGTTGATTAACTGGCTGGCTCTTCGAGTGAGTGTGTGTGTGTGTGTGTGTGTGTGTGATCTCCGATTGGCTGCAAATATGCAGCGTACCCCAGCCGAATGGCTGTTATAGATCTTAGTATAGATAATAGTATTTCGCTTATTCCAAGGATGATCGCTGTAAATGTATGTAGCACGTTCAGTACGTTTATGCTGCATTAATTTCGCTGCACTTCTTTGCACTTCTTTGTGTTGCAATGGTCCCGTTCATCGAGATCGGCAATCCTCGGTAAATCGGCCGACCAATCAGGAGCTGGCTACCTTTTTGAGTTTTTTTCGTAATAACCGTCAAAGGGAGCCTTGATTTGTAGTATTTTATTCTATTAAAATCGACTTTTGTTGCCGTACTGGAAAGCTATTCGATAAAATCAAATACTATTGTCTGTTTTTGACAGCCTAAAAGCAGATGAGTTAGTTGTGACTGTAAACATAAACAATAGTGAACCGCATTGTGAGAAAATAATGACTTCCTTTTGAGGGCGAAATCCTGAACAGGATTTACTATTCACTCAAATAATCGTTTGTCCATGATCCAATTTCGTATTATCTAACTCATACTAAAATATAAATTTAATTCATTTCTCACGAATATAAAGGAGACATCTGGATATTCCCGAAAGAAGAGCTATCGCTGGATTAACGTAAAGTATTATAATATATTTTTAATAACCTTATCTACTTTCATCACTGGAAAAAGCCGGTGTTTTCTGACCTAGCTGAAAATATTCAGCTGGATACTTGTCACCGGGGTCAAATGCTAGCCAGCCTCTGATTGGCCAATACTTCGGGAATCTTCGGAATGAAAATGGCCATTGGCTTGGCAGAATAATTTAAATACGTCTAAGTATTATGGTGTATTTATATTTAATTTAACCTATAATAGGCCGACAGTGATCACTATTTTGATCATGATGCTAATAATAATATTCTTCATAATTTACACACACACACACACACACACACACACACACACACACGCACACGCACACACACCACGCACACACACACACACACACACCACACACACTTCTCTCTCTCTCTCTCTCTCTCTCTCTGTGTGTGTGTGTGTGTGTGTGTGTGTGTGAAAGAGAGAGTAGTGTGTGTGTGAGAGAGAGAGGGAAAGAGCGAGAGAGTGTGTGTATATATGTGTGTGTGCGTGCGAACGAGCGAGTGAGAAATAGAGAGTATGTGTGTGTGTGTGTGTGTGTGAGAGAGAGAGAGAGAGAGAGAGTGTGTGTGTGTGTGTGTGTGACTTGTCCATAGATTGTCTTTGTGTTTGTCAAATATTTGCCAGTAATTTTACGCCAGATAGCCAGCATAAAGCCGCCTGTCATAATGTGGCCCTTTCTCACAGAGATAATAGATACTCGGACCAGAAGCTGACAGTAGAGGTCACTCGTTTATTGTTTAAACCTTTACTCGCTACACGCTGTGTTGCCAATACTTGGACGGGGTTTATGACGAGCTCGGTACAAAAAGGTCATCGAAATTGATGCTTGTGAGGACCACTTGTCTACTATGTTAAGATGACACGATGTCGTGTAGGTGTTGTGTTTGTATTGTCTGTCTGTCTGTCTGTCTGTCTGTCTATCTATCTGTCAGTATGACTGTCTGTCTAGGAATGTTGTGCAGGTTGTTGTATGAGATAGTTTGTGTTTGTTTGTGTGTATATATATAAGGGGGTTTTATTATTCGGATCGAGTATTACATCTCTTAGATAAACAACATGATAATGGAATTTTCTGATGACGGAAGTATATCACATTCTATTATTAATATTTGTAATTTGGATAATCCATATGTGCGTGCGTGCGTGCGTGCGTGCGTGCGTGGACATTTCTCCCTCTTTCTCTCTCTCTATCTCTCTCTCTGTGTGTGTGTGTGTGTGTGTGTACGTGTGTGCGCGTCCGTCCGTGGGTATGTCTCCAGTTGGACTCCAGTATAATCCATAACCACATAATAATATTTTAATATAACTATTTTTATGACCAAGTTTGATCCTACAACCGAACAACCCCCCCCCCTCCCTCCTCCCGAATGTAACATTATCATGTCAATAACAAATATTTAGAACATAATTAGGCCTAACCACCACACCCAGCAATCAAACGAAATCCCCCCCCCCGCTCTCTCTCTCTCTCTCTCTCTAGTCAAATGATCTATATTCAGAGCGGAGATGATTTCCATTAACTAGCCATGACCTCAGATGACCCACTAGAGGTCAGCGGTGGCCTCGGTGAAGGGTGTGCCATAAATAACCTCACCATACAACATGTGACGTACTACATACTGTTAGTAACCTTACCATACAACATGTGACGTATATTATATGACTGGAACTTCTCTATTTACGTATTTATTTCTTATAAACAAACAAACAAACAAACAAACAAACAAACAAACATGATATAACAAAATCCCCGAATTGACCAATCCCAGAATAATGCGGAAATTGAACGCATGAACAGTGAATGATTAAAATACATTGATCAATAAAGGTTATACAAAATATGTATCTAATGGTTACCAGTTAGGGAAAAGAGATTGCGTAACATCTTAGATGACTGATTTAAGGGTTTTACCCGTACAGTATTAACCTACTTCAACTACCTCGGTAGTGCACGTTTTGAATCGGTGTATTCATCTCAAGCCATATACAAGAGGCGGTCGTCGTTGTGTTATAGTTACGTTGGCAAGGAGTCGGTGGTGGATGCGACATCGGAACCTTTCTCGGTCTAGTCTGTTGCAGCAGCCTCGGTGCTCTACTTCAGTCAGGTCAGCCGCGGATCCGAAAGTACACGTATATCCGGAAGGTATCTAGAACGTCAGATCCGGAATGGCTATTGGATCGCGAACGCTTTGTGTTTACAACTATACTACGGCCGTCCGACATATCGGCAAAGCAAACGTGAACTGATGACACACGTTCAATCCGCGGATTGGTCCAGGTGGTAATGTATATCCAAAAGGTTGACTTGATTGAAGCCTCGGAGCGCCGCTGGGACAAGGAATCCGACAACGGGTAACAATGCTGAAACATTGTTACCAGTGCTCTAGGGCTCCAATGGTTAAAACACTTCACTATATATATATATATATATATATATATATATATATATATATATATAATTTTAATGTTTATATAAATAATATTTAATATTTGTTTAGTAGAAATCTTCAGAAGACTCGCAGAATGGAAATGAGCCTATTCTCTGTGATCTTGTCCTGCCATACCAGGGTCAGGATGTCAGCCTTACTAGGGTGAAACTTTCAAGTACCGGAGTGATGCCGGGGCGCCTGAAAGCCTAGGGGCCCCCGACCATGGCTCAATACAGCCCGGCGATTTCGGCACAAACAGGAAAATGCGAGAACGTCGTCCAAAACGCAGACGCCGATGCGCCTCACACTTCCTCAATCGGGATCATAATTTACAGACACGGAGGCGGAGAAACGGAAGAGAAAACCCCACGAAAGATTTAGAAAAAGAATTCGATTTCTTTATTACCGTCGATAAGTGAAATGTGATACGGCACCTCACCGCAAACATCAGCATGGTCACGTGAACCTCATGAATAAATATGAACCGACAGGCGGCCATGTTGGTTTACGACGGAAAATCGCTGAAACCTGGACCGAAAGGTGAAAAGTGTGTGGTGTTAGGGGGGTGGAGTGGTGGTGGTGGTAGTGAGGGTGAGGGGGGTACAGCATGCAGCGTAGGGGCCGTGAGGAATATTTATAGAATCCAATAAAACTGGAAAACCACAATTCAGAGCTCGACCCAGACCACGAGATAGCTCTGTGTGCTACTGGGTTTTTTCGCTCTGTGTAAACAGAAGACGGTTAGTTTTATTTAGCCTTATGAATACTCGTATTGTCCAGGTGCGGTTAGTTACAGGTAGATAGATAACACTTAGCCGTCTATAGCAGGAATCCAGGTCATTCGCTTTTGATCTCCGCAAATCGAATCCATCTCCCGATATAGGATGTCCTCTAGAATTCTACGCCATTACCGAATCTTCGCTTGCACCCGAAGAGTTGAACACCTATAGCCATAATGCATTTGGTCCGGCCGTGCGACTGAAAGCCCTGCATGACTCGGTTGAAACCACCCGACAGGCTCACTTCACTCAACGACTCGACTGAGTCATCTCGCTTCACAGGTGTGCAGTAATCGGTTGGCGACCGATTACCGTTAGCCTTCTAGCTACAGGTGTTCTGCTCTGTTAAAAGGTGAGGAAGTTTTGGAAGCAAAGTGAAAACAAGACTCATTTTTACAACGCTGTAAATAGATTGCGAGACCAACGAGTCGGTTAAAAAAAGGACGAATACCAATTTTGTTCAGTGCGTTTACTGCCGAAAGAAACGCATGCATTTGCACATGCGTAGATCAGCGATCATCCACCATGGAGTGGTCTCGACCGCAACTCATCGTTTCACGTCTGCGTGAATTTTGTGCACAAACATTAAAGTAATTATTTTGGCTGACTAATACTCTATTTTCAGATGATTCTAATGACAATTACTTTTATTGGCATCATTAGTCACTCCGTTACACAGATCTTGTGATTTATACATAAATTAAGCGTTTTTATGGGTTGAACCGTCGTAATAAGTCTGTGTTTACACGAATCACCTTGAACTGGGCCACCACGTGGATAATTAATTATGCAGTATACCAAAATATACACAAGTTGATGACGTCGGTACACAACTCTACTCGGCGGGACTTGCCGAGTGAAAACGAAGAAAGCCGAATATTCACGAGGATGCATTACACGGCACTCGATTGCTGCTCGGGTTCTGAATACCAGCGTATCGGAATTAAAATCTCCGCGTCTTTAGAGCTGAATAAAACGACAATCTTGATCAACTTAAAATATAAAGTGAATAGAATTAGTGCTATATGCAGTTTCAATGAGGGAATGATTGTCATGTTTAGTTACCGCGCTTGTGACATCTGGGATATTTTTTGGGGGGCTACTTGCTAGTTGAATAATATGATCGGGGTGAAGCCTTATTTGATGGATGAATCATCCCACGGCCATAGGCCACACTATGTCTCGGTGTCACGACATCGAGAGCTTTAGTAGAGTGCATCACTAACTGCACAAGATGGTCGGTCTCCAACGAGGCAATGTTATGGTTAAAGGTTCGTCGGATGTCACATCACATGGTACGGTATACGCTATTGAGATTGGTATACCAAAAGGTCATAGTGCGTGGTACACTAAACGTCACAGCTTATGACACAGTAGATGTAATATGTGTGGAATACAGCATGATATAGTTTGTGGTATACTAGATGTCATAAAGTGTGGTATACTAGATATTGTAAAGTATAGTATACTGGATGTTATAAAGTGTGATACACTAGATGTTATAAAGTGTGGTACACTTAATTTTATAAAGCGTGGTACACTAGATGTTATCAAGTGTGGTACACTAGATGTTGCAGAGTATGGTACACCAGATGCTAATTTATGTGGTACGCTGCATGCTATTATAATGCACCATACACCAGATACTATAACACCGCGTGTTGCAATTTATGGAATACTAAATGTTATATTGTTTGACACACTAGATACGTGATGATTCAATGATGAGGTGTCATCAATATTGATGATATTTACATAACAGATCAAAGGGGCGTCGCCGTTTCCACGGAGAAAGCCCAAGGTTTGACCTTAACGCCATGCTTCAGGATAGTGATGGTATCTGCTGCAGAACTGTGTCAGATCTGTGCCAGATCTCCAGCAGGTCTGTAACAGATCTGTGACAGATCTGACACTTGGTTGGCAGGTAAACAGGTTTCTTCTGGAAGGTCATCACATTGTTATAGCGTTTGCTCGTTTGTTCGTAGGTGCGTGTTTCTGTGTTAGCGCGCGCACGTGGGTGTGTTTCTAGACGAGTTCGTGAGCGTGGGCGTGTTTTGTGAACTAAGTCCCTTGAATATGTGTTCTATAATTAGCAATATTATGACGAGAGAAAAAAAAACAGAACTAGGACATTCAAAAATTTCAAAAGATCAACAGCAACAAGTAACAACAACAACAACCACAACACTATAATGCCATATACGAGATATATATTATCTTATGCCATGAGAAACAATTCTCCCCCCCCCTCTCTCTTTCGTCGACTCTCTTTTCATTAATCTGCATATTTATTCCATTATATAGACTATATGGAAAACAAAGTGTGCGCGAATGTCTTCTAGCGGTAGCGTGTTGGACCACAGATCACTACCACCCGTTTTCGAATCTCGGCGTGGGCATATCTGAAGGTTGTTTCGTCTTTGACTTCGCCTCATTACCTTTGGAGGTCGCTCGGCCCATTTAGCCTACCTTGTGCCCAAAAGTGGCCGTAAAACATCAATCATCATCATCATGTGTACTAAGTACAACACTCTGTAATGTATAATGTACTATCCTTTTCAAATATTATTTTTACGAAATAATGCCTTTCTCTCACAGGCGTCTATTTCTAGGTTGCGTTGACGACACCTGCGAGTGACGTAAGCAGTTTTTGCGTGCCCGGCCTAGAACTGTCCGCCTTTATCAATACTACGATCTGTCAACGCACGGAAATCTCGCATCACGGTGCCAAGCTGATATTCTCGGTTGATAATATCAGCCGCAACCAGCGCCACCACCAACACCACCACAACACCACGGCGAGCCAACAAAACCAACCGCCATCGTACGTGAAGAGGCGTTCTAGCCGAAACGAGAACTTCGTGGATAAGCAGCGTGCCTCGACGGCATAGAAAATATTTACATTCGACACAGTATGCTAATGCCCGGCAGCCTTGTGTTTACTTTATATTACGATCGCTGTACTCACGCCTCCTCCTCGGCCGCGGCGTTTCCGCGCGGCCGTGCGCCGGTATCTGCGTCCAGCTTGTGGTCGATTCGACCTCGGGTCAAGGCGATCTGCCAGTTTCAATCAGCGTCTGCGTGCGATGTTAGCTGGTGGCTGCTCTCGAAAGGGTGGACGTCATCCGGTTAGAAGGGGACGTTCGGTAGTCGACCAGTACCGAGCTCTGTCTGGTGTGTATGGTTTGATGGGTCGATCGTCGTGATAGCTCAAGGATAGAATCGGCCACAAATCTCCGGTCGTTGTCAGCGCACTTCGTCTCCGCAACAGTTGGCCTTACATTAGTGGACCTTGAAAAAATTTGGGACATCACTTTTACTGGATTCCGAAGGAGCGATGGGGGGGGCCCCCGGGGGGTTTGTCGGTGAGTAGATGGCGACGGTTAGATCCACAGGCGGGCGGATGGGCGGACGGACGGGCGGAGTAATATGGAAGCGTGGAACAACTGGTAGCGCATTGCGCCGCACATGTCCAGCTCGTAGGTTCGAATCCAAGCGTTTGCTGTGTCTGTCAGATAATCCTGTATCCGACATGGCTACTTACGGTAGACGCGAAATAAAGTAGTCATTTACTTCGACGAGGAAGGTCGATTGGAAAAGAAGCAGATGGTGAATGATTTTTTTCTCTCAAGTAAAATAAGATAATTAGGGGACGGAAGATGAATAATAATAAAAGCTACAATAATTAGGTAGATGGTCAATAAAGTATAGATATCATTTCTAAATGTACAAACAATAACAAAGAGAGAGGGAGGGGGGGGAAACTGAACAATATCAGATGATTCACAGGAAAGGCATGGTTATGACGAAAATGTGTGTGTGTGTGTGTGTGTCTACGTATGTGAGATGTGACGTCTGATAATATATATATATATATATATATATATATATATATATATATAGAGAGAGAGAGAGAGAGCACATGGAAAAGTCTCGAAATGACATTCTGACACCGAACGGTGTGAGACCATTCGCCATTTCTCATCTCCAACAACAGAGACGCGCTCTCTTTCTCTATCCCGTCGGTGTGATGATGTTTGCCGCTGGACCCGCTCTCACCGATTTATTTGTTTGTTTATCTCTTCCTCCTCCCCCGCCCCCTCCTCCTCTATTGTTTGTTTGTTTACACGCCGCCGAGCGGCATATCGCTCGATTCCTAGCTCGGGAGCATCACCGAATGGCGGCGACCAGCGAAAACCGGCCCCTACCCAGCCGGCTTCCGTAAACACGCACCACCCAACGGGAGCTCGACTCGGCCATAACCTCTACCACGGAGAGAGGAGGGACGCTGTTATAGGCCGGTGGGAGGCTCTCTGGCGTCGTCGTTTGTTTAAAATGTTATCGCGATGAATGGCCAGAATCGTAAAAGAAATAAATCTCGGCTGGCCGTTCGATTGTTTGTCTTGCGGCTCGTTACGTGTCCTAGTGCGAGCCCGAGTGGGCGGGCGATTGTCGTCGTCGTCAGGGCAGGGCCGAGTCCGTGGGACCATGTGTGGTCTATATTTGATATGGAAATTCTTCGGAATTCGCACGGCTCTCGGTTCGAGGGCGAGGGCGAGGGCGCGCGGCCGTGAACCTGCCCCGGCCAACGACCGGCTACCTCGCGCGGACCTCGCCGATATGATAAACCGACTCGGGACGAGGTGGGGTTCACTCGGCTGACGGATGTTCGACAATAACCAGAGGTTGGAAGATCAACATTAATGAGAATATTCCTCCATCCGCTGACGAACACCAGATATTTATTGACTCGGGGCCAGCATACGCGCTATATGGTGACTATAGAGGGGGGAGGGGGGGGGGGGGTTGTAACAAACCAACCACAACAAGCAATCGAGTAAACAAACACCAAAACAGCGAAACAAACAAATCAACAAACGGGCAAATAATTAAATACATACTTGTGTACTGATTTATTTGTTTATTTACTTCATTAGTTACATGAAAAATGCTTCGTTCCGTATTCCAAGTAAGCTTACTTATAATTATTTACTTACGTGGACGACCGTAATTATCTAATTGGTGGCTAAATAAGCATTGAGCATATTCAATGATAAGATAACAGACAGACAGACAGACAGACAGACAGACGGACGGACGGACGGACGGACCGACACAGAGAGACAGACAGACGGACGGACGGACGGACGGGGAAAGATAACGCTAAAAATAACTCCCCAAAACAAACATCTGGAAACAATTCGCGGGATGGGCCATGTAACTACTCGGTGACAATAACAACAACAACAACAACCCACGGAGGTCGTTATAGAAGGTGACCACGTCTTGGATCAACCCGCCCCACACGAGCATCTGGACGTCAAGGCCGCGCCTTCTGTTCGTTCGACGGGGAGATCCGAACTCGGCGACCACGCGATCGTGCCCACAATAGAACCCGACCGTGACCCAGCGGCCGGTCTCATTAGACAAATGTCAGTCGTCGGCTAATCGCCGAAGAATGCCACCTAGCGGCTATTTACCACGCGGCCGTGGTTCTCGTCCACGCATCCCTTCGACTCGGTGTCCCGACACTAAATATGACGAGGTTATGAATCTCATCTTTAGACGTCGACGGAGCCGAACTCGTACATGGACTACGGCTAATTACCTCGCCTGGCCGACATCGCGCTCTACTGGTCCGCCTGCCGCCTCAATGCCGGCATTCAGAAGAGTAAAATTTCCATTAAGCGTTCGATGCTGTTCGTCCTTGGAGGGAGAATCGTTTTCTCTTCGGCGCTGTACTGACGGCGGGCCGCCTCCATTGAAGATTGAACTATATCTATTAACTACTCCACGTTCTGGACATCGAACCAAATAGAGTATCCTTGAGAGCAGTGATGGACATCGGCTTAGATAAATTGCGACAATTAGTACTGCATATATATATATATATATATATATATATATTATAAGCTGTCCCAGAAGGGCGCTTTTTAGGAGGTAATAAGCCGGTCAATTCAAAGGCGTTTACAATTCCATCTTTTATTTGTTAGCGAGGACTCGTGAGCCACGTTCTATTGCCATGACTGATAAACCAGCCAATTACACATCGCCATAGCCTTGATGTGTTCGCCAACTATACTATGCTGTTCGTGCTAACTCTACATGTTACAAGGCGATCTGCGTTACTCGTTGTTTTGGCGCTGTTTGTCTGTTTCGTGGGTGTATTTTTTTGCCTCTGGAAGATAACAATCAGGTGTGGTCCAATAATTCAGAGCGGCTTTGGCTGTTAATGCCGAAAGGCTAAAATTGATGGAAATCCACGATTGCTTATGTTAAAACCAGTGATCCGCGTCATGAATTAACATCGCCACACGCGAACGTGTATTATAAACAACGATCTTGATTGGCTATGACCTTGACCGGTCGTAAGTCGATCCGGTCGTAAGTCGACCTATGTTATGATTACCTTACGTATATTATACCGTGTACTGCATACTACAATCATCGTAAAGTCGTAAAGTCGTAAGTCGACGACTACCTGTATATACATACCCTAAATCAATATCTTCATACAGGAACGTGCATTAATATCACCAAGATGGCAGATGGATATTGCTTAGACAACGGCGACTGATACGACCCAATTAATGGAACGTTCATTTCAGTTCAAGCCATTTACAGACTGCTCGGGAGAGGTAAATTCCATTAAAAATGACATCAATTGCGTGCGAACGAGGCTTGCCTTTTAGTCTGAAAACGCTTAATGGCCCAGAAGTGAACCGCTTACGAGCCCCGGAGTACGCAGCCCCGAGTGGCACACGGCCATTAGTCAGAACGACGATTGATGGAAGTGACCACAAACCAAAATATCATATTTATAAATGGCTTCATTCACCGTAAACGCGGAGTCCAGGCCGAAAGCGAGACATTTCCCAGACGGCGCTCGAGTGCCGCCGAAGTTGCGACCAGAACAAAGGAAAAATATAACATATAATTTGTTCAGATAGGTAGCTGTGTATTTCGAGTGGACGCCACTATGGCGCGAAGAAAGGCCCAGAGACACCCTTCTTTCTAATGTTGATTGGGGTCGGTAGGGGGCGGTGCGGATGCGACTTTCGGAGGTCAGAACGGTTTAGCGTTGAAGGCGCTCCGCCGTCAACGGTGTCAAAGGCTCAGCGAATAGCTGCAAAAAGTGAATATGATGACGAAGAGTTAACGGAGCGTTTATAATTTTCCAACATTTTGCCCGAGGGGTCAGCTATTGTTCTGTTGTTTTCGGAGAGTGTGTTTTGCGGAGGTTGTTGTGGGTCGACGCGTCAAAAAAAAACCACACACACACAACACCGACTGCTCGGAGCGAACTGGCAATTAAATGAGATCGCTGCTCGCCCGGTTCACGGAGATTCTATTCGGGCCAACTGATATCGGCAATCTACGGGTTTCCTCGATGAAAAGGAAAACAATTCGACCATAGTTGGACCCAGATCTATATTTAGCTCGGTCGTTAGAGAAGATTGGGTATTCGTATTAAACCGGTTTATCTTCTTGGTACGATATATGGTTTAGGCTTAGGAAGATAATATAGTGCTCGATGGCCAGTTTTGTGCGTACTGTAGGTTGAATTGGCCGAGCGACCTACAAAGGCAATGAGGCGAAGAGAAACATGAAACACCCTTCTGGCGTGCCCACGCCGAGATTTGAACTCAGGTGGATCAGATATGGGACGAACTGCGCTACCACCTAGACCATATTAGTTATGAGAGAACGACCCTGCTTCAAAATTTGTTGAGCATACACACACACACACACACACACATATATATATATATATATATATATAAACATGCGATGTCTTTACAATGTGTTTGTGTTTTTGAAATAAAATTATTGAAACATATGCTACTCCAAGTGTGCGTGCGTGTGCCTGTGTGTGTGTTTAAAACACTGCCTCAACCTTAATAATATCAATTACAAATGTCCATATGTTAAGTTAGCCACAAGTTCTGGATTAGTTCAAGGTCACGGCGCCACACGGATATAGATTAGCGCCGGCCTGTGCCTGGATTCCTGGCCGCGGATCGAATGTCAGCATTAATTTAATGCCTCATAATTCTATTTAACTGCGACAGTTTTGCGGTCATTGATCATGCGGTCGTGTCGGCCATGCTTCAGTAATTACTAGACATTTATCAAATCAGCTCCGGAGAACAGCTTACTGGATCTGACACTCTGTCGGTTTGGTATCGCTGTATTAGTGGTTAGAGTATTGTATTCCTCACCAATGACAGCTAGAGTGAATTTGTATCGCGGAAGTTCACACACACACACACACACACACACTTATATTGATTTAAGGGCTAGCTACACTCTTCTAAAAACTCTATATCCATGTTATGACTAGTCTCTATTAGTTTCCTCGTGCACATACCCCCACCAGGATCCGCCGTACATACTGGCACTAGCGTCAACTTCCCGGTTAGTACGCTATTTTAATCTGCACAATCCAAAATAGATCATAGCGGTACAACGGGGTGTTGCTTTACAGGTTGCACCAAGAAAGTGGATTCGAGCCAAGGATCTTCCGGTTTCTGGGGCAGTTATTACCTATGAGCTATCGGTAATCATTCCTTCATAATTTTACCTGCATATCTTCCTCATCACCCCCTCCCCCACCCCATAGGCAAAGCGTCTGTCTTAACTGATTATTTCAGGTTAAACACACTTGGCGACACCCGACAATAAAAGATGCGGCAGATTTGTCGACATTTATCGAATTCATATCGTCCCGATTTTTATGGTATATAGTAAAGCCGGCCTTCAGCGACCAGCTTCCATTATAGCTCGCTTACAGACCTCGTGTCTGGACGACGGCCTTTCACCTTTTAGGTATCAATCATAATGCGTCGTTTCGCGGCCGAGAAGCCGAAAATAATACATCATGATCCACGTCAGGGAATCGTACATGACAGGCGTGTAACTGGGCAGCCATGGCACTAAAAGCTAAAAGGCTAGTTCAGGTTAGATACTTGTGTGTGTGTGTGTGTGTGTGTGTGTATTCTGTATAGTGTACGTGTGTGTGTGTGTGTGTGTGGGGGGGGGGAATAGAAATACTCGAGCACGGATGATGTTTCAGTTATAATCTTTTCTGGCCAAGCAAATAGTTTTAAATTACAGGGCCCACCATTAAGAACATCACCGACCAAAGAAGTATCGCTGTTACTCTTAGTCCAATTTAACAGGTCATTCTTTATACCCCTGTGCCAGCCAGTAATAACTGCGTTTAATTTAAAATAATAATTACTTCGTTAATAAATAAAATCGGGATTTAATTCAGCGACAAGAAGATAACAGTTAATATATTTACCCCGTAATATATGACGTTTCATGGCAATATCTAATACTCGTTTGTGACTTTTTTGTTGGGAGTAATGTCTAGGATATCTCTATGTCAGGATCGGAATCCGATCAAGACACCTGTGTTTGCCGGACGATTCCCGGTCGATTAGCCTCTGACCCATATGTCTGACCTGTGACCTTGCCTATAAATAGCCCAAGGACTAAATAAACCAGTACGTATTTTCTACCCCTTCAATCAACTAGTATATTTGTGCTGGTAAATATAGCATCCTCCCAAGATTAGTTACAGACAGTGAACTTATATTAGCTCAATTATAAATTGTTATGTTAATTAGGTGTAGGTATATAACTATATGTGACAAATAGAAAGTAATTTCTAAATCCAGAACTTCCAGGAAGGACTTCCAATGGTTTTTGTTAAACTTACGTTATGATGGTAATAATGATGGTAGTGATGATGGTGATGGTGGTGGTATTGATGATGGTGATGATGGTGATGATGATGATGTTGGTGATGGTGGTGGTGATGATGATGGTGATGGTGGTGGTATTGATTATGATGATGATGATGGTGATGATGGTGATGATGATGGTGCTGATGATGATGTTGATGGTGATAATGATGATGAGGATGATGGTGGTGGTGATGATGATGGTGGTGGTGAAGGGTGATGATGACGATGATGATGTTGATGGTGATGATGAACGTGCGTGGTGGTGGTGGTGGTGGTGATGGTAGTGGAGGTAATGATGATGACAATGATGGTGATGATGATGATGATGAGGAGGAGGATGATCAGCAGCAGGAGCAGCAATTAAACACTACGTTTTATATAAATAGATATGCCTATGTCTTAAAATAATATATATGATATTATTTAAAAACATCAAATATTAAAATATACCTATGTATATATTGTATTTTAAATCCACTATAATCAGCATTGCCATGTTGATCATGGTTGCCATGTTGATCATGGTTGCCATGTTGATCATGGTTGCCATGCTGATCATGGTTGCCATGCTGATCATGGTTGCCATGCTGATCATGGTTGCCATGTTGATCATGGTTGCCATGTTGATCGTGATTCAAATGTTGATCGTGATTGTTGTACTAAAATAAATAGGCAGGACCGACTTCAACCTAAATAAGGATACCCCGGACACAGACTGACTCTGAACGAAATAGTGACAATTTCATTAGCAAGGCGAACACATAAAATTGGAGGAATCTATAAAGAGATGTTTAACATTTTGAGAATAGATATAATATTTGGTAATATTCATCTGAGGTCAATAGTTGTAGTCCATTTAGCTAGCTCACCTGTATATTATCGTTGCTTTAAACTATAGATGTCGCTCTGTCTGACCATCATTGTTAATCTGCACCCCCCCCCCCCCACACACACACAAACAGAGGCAAATGCATAATACTTAGCCACATATATGCACATGTACACACACACACACTCAAAAGCGTGTACCACTTCTTCACCCTTACCGACCACATGCACCTTGTTATCTAACTAAGAAAAGAGAAGAGTTTTCGCCGGATTAACAAAAATAGTATGAAAACTATATTTTTAATAACCTTACATGTTGATTTCATCATTTCATCACTGAAAAAAGACTGTGGCTACATCCACAGTCAATGTTTTCTGACCTTGCTGACAACAGTTCAGAAGGATTCGTGTCACGGGGTCAAAAGCCAGCCGGTCTCTGATTGGCCAGTTCTGAAGTTTTACTTCGGGAATTCTCGGAATGAAAAGAAACATTGGTTTCCGCTGCACTGACTCTTCTTCAACGATCACCTGTCATCCGTTAGCCTCCAACCTGTAATCATTGTTTTGATAACCGTGTCAGAGATAGGCCGGTCTGGGCCTATTGTTAATTTCTACTCGGGGATCTCGGTCGGTGTGTTCTCTTATTGTCGCCCAGTGTATACGAACCCAGGGCGATGATAAACAGTCCCAGATAGGAAGGGCATTGTTCTCGGAGAATGTCAACGGGTTAGCCGACATCGGCCGAATACGGACAGCCACGCCATCCATGCCAATATGTCAGATATAATTGAACCTGTGTTGTGTTTTAGGCGTGTATAATACAATTATAGCGGCGACCTGTGCGAATCAACAAGTTTTGTTTGACACCGATCGGGTACTGGGAGTACAATATAAACAGCCAACGGTGGGGTTTTTATCTGTACGCCGATTGTGACCAGCAATTAATTGGCCGGGTCCGATTTTTCGCTTGTGGCGGTTTAGCCGGAGTTCTATTTACGCGACGTCGTCGGTCGCGGGGCGGGCTCGCGGCTTCCACCCCCCCGCGCGCTCCCCGCGGCCGGTTAGCGCCGTATCTTGTCGATCGTGCGCCGGGTCGGCGTTAGAAAAATACTCGACAAACCGCGCTTTGTCGGAAATTTGACTCCCTCAGACGCCAAACGTTCGCGTGGTGGTAGGTAGTATTTCCTTTTAGAATGTCGGGTTGCTGATGGTGAAACGGGGCTGAGATTTCTTTGTTGCGGCACGTGAGTTTTCTTAGAAAACGATTCAATCTTAATGCACAGGTGGGCACAGGACGACGCTTGGCTAAATTCGATTAAACCCCCGAAAACTCCCAAAGGGGTGTCAGGTGTCAGAACGTCGACTGGCCTACCTGGTAACCCGCTGATGCTCACGTGAATGGAACCAGGTGTCCGGGACTGATCACGTGACCACGTGATTTCGGACAACAATCAATCCGTCACAATCGGGTAAAAAGATTTTCTGAAATCGGTACGTGGTAATCGATGTTCGTACGAGAAAGGGAGAATGGGGAACGACGTTTCACGAACGACATCGCGTTTCTCCATCAAACGGCATCATTAAGGAACCACCTGTGGCCGATGTTTGTTCAGTCTTAAGTAAACCAAATACGCGAAAGACAAAAAGAAAAGAAATCGCCTTCTAAGATCGCAAGCTTCTCTCTCCGTTCCGTTCTTTACAGACGGCGATACCCCGCTGGCAAATTCCATTAAGTAATCGGCCGTAAACGAACGTAAGCCGCTGCACACGCAATCGAGGCGGCGTCTCGCCCGCCCGCTCGCTCGGAAGAGAATGGACATGGCCAATCTGTTTGTTGTCCTTGGGTCAGTCGTAAGACCATCAAAGGGAAACGTCCCATTACAAAAGACGCTATTTGTAGATGACTTAATGCCTCCGATTGGACGCTGTTCTCTCATTCTCGCCTCGTTGGCACCGACCGGTTACTTTTAAAGCCTTTTATCGACGCTAATTGGGACCGGACTAAAGGACGAATGTCTTTGAGGCCACTTTGGGGAGCAAACATTGGCGATGATGACGTAGGGGTTTTATCGGGCGTTACGATGCCGGTTGATAATGAGGTATTAGTCGGGGAGTCGATTCCACCAGTTACGATGGTAGCCCGACCTTCGTCGTTTCACTCGACACTCGTCGGATTGACTCTTCGGTTGATGACTTCTCTCAGATGGTTGTTGTGTCGGCTTACGCAAACAATGCTAACGCGACTGCCGCGCGGCCTTGTAGAGAAGTCGCCCCCCCCCAATTACTGGAGTGGCGACTAATCAAACAGCGCCGCGATTTCGGATCGCTTTGATTTGGCTGCCATCTGGAAGCGGGCTTCATCGAGTGTCTCGTTAGCAGTCAGATAGTTGAGTTATTGTCAGGAAAATGTGATACTTCAGTTCCACGTTTAGACGACGACGACGATGATGATGATCATCATCATGATCATGATGATGACCATGATGATGATCATGGTGATGATCATGATGATGAAGCGCACCAGTCGACCCGCTGAACCAAATCGTTGTCAGTGGAGAGATGAAACCAGGGGAAATTCGCGTTCGTGTGGTGCCTTCCCATTTGGAGGGTATTGAAGATAATTAATTATTTAATTATTAAAGTCCACACAAAAACAGCCATACCCCGCCCCCGAGTGATTCTGCTTAAAGGTAATATTATCCTCAGGGATGGGAGTTTTCCGGTTTTTCCAAAGCTGAAACTGGTGGTTTAAAAATAATTCTCTCGCAAAAGTCGTGTTTAATCCCCACTCTGGTAGTCTAGGATTGCCCTAAAAATGCACAAAAACCCAACCACTTTCTTTCCTGCATTTCAGGTGTTTTTTTTCCCTGCATTTAATTTCTCAGTATGTTTCGTGGCTGCATAACGTAAACGCATCACAACCCGACGACATTATGATTACTAATACTGTATGCATGTGATGGTACTCTTTTGAATGGCTAACATTTCGACCCGGAAATATTTCGTCCCAGATTTTTCGTAATAGTTGCGTGAGAACGATGCTCCCAGGTGTATGTATATGGGGTGAATTAAAAATCATTTAATTTAATTCATTTTTCTCATTAAAACTTCACTGGTGCGCAAGTGTCCACTTTTTCATTTGCTTAGTGAGCAAGTGTCCGGGTGAGCAACTGTCCGGGTGAGCAACTGTCCGTACTCCTGTATATGGACCCAGTCGGTAGCCGTGATGGAAGCTAGAGTGAGACTGATAGCGGTTTAATACCCGACATATGTGCCACCATCAAGAGGACGCCAAACCGCTAATTAAGCCGTTCTTATCAGTTGAAGAGCGTTCCTGTGGGTCGGCCCATAGAGGACATAACGGATAATGTCCTCCTAGCCAGCCACCGTCTAGATAAGGTATGGCTGCTGATGTTGCTGACACTAATTGTTAGCAGCTTGAAGGATGCTCATCTCGATATTAATATCGTAAATTGTAATTAACGGCAAGCGATCGTGACGTATAATTATGGAATTACGAAGCCGGCCGGGATGGCATCCCCGATGTCATCGCCGCGATGACATCCGCGATGACATTAGCGTACGAGATGACTGCGTCGCGGTGATATATCGATACAGGTATGTCATTTAATGGCCATCAACCGCGATATATGTATTCTGTCCATCACGCCACGCCCTTTACGCCCAAGCCACGCCGAACGCCCCCCTCCACCCCTCGCGAATGCACGCCCCCCTCCCCCCCGCCAAGACCGAACCCGTAGAAATATGTCAATTATCCGTATAGGCAGGGCTGGACTCGACCTTATTTACCACTACCCTGGGGATCTGGAATATAATGTAATGTTCGATTGGTGAGTGTTTTTGCGGTGAGAGCCTATAGATACCTGAGTCGCTGAATCAGAACACCTCGCTCGTCAGTGATGACATGTGACAAACCCTTCAGAGAGAGAGAGAGAGAGAGAGAGAAGGGGGGATGGTAGTGTGATGGTCAGAAGAGGGGTTTATTATGCTAATGACCTGTTGACGGCCGGCGTCAGCCTAGCTTGTTTCAGTAATCTAGCCCGTGTTATCTCAGCGATTACATGCCAGTCTAACGTACGGTAGTCCAGTCGTTTGATTACGATAAGAATTATCAATGGACGGAGTCCACGGAACACTCACTTCGTTGATAACCTTCCGAGTGTGTCTGATGACGCATGCCCATTTTTTGGTAGTGTCGGGGTTCAGAAACACGAGGTTTACATTTCAGAACGCGACACCCCCTTCTCATAAAAAACAATTAAGTGGGCTGGCATCGTTGTTATTGTTGCTGTTATTATTATTATTATTATTATTATTATTGTTTGTTTTGTTGATGCAGTAAATTCGGCTGCCGAAAGTGATATATTCTTCTGCTATTCGTTGGTTTGAATAACGGATGTTATTTTTTTTAATTATTTCAGAGCCTCTCTCCTAGTTGCTGTATTGCCTAATGTCTTACACGAAAACGGGTTAATGTATCATTTTCGAACCGTTTTCTACGAAACCGCGTGCCCATCGGTGTTGACCACAGACGGAGATGCAATCGGAAATGTGAAGGTCGCGGTGCCGCTCCCGGTTGAACATCAATCCAAACAGATGTTGAGGTTGATCCTGGATGGGTTAATTGCGATACTTGCATGTCGAAAACAAGGACACCTTTCTCAACCGCGGACGTTTCCATCGTGCCCTGGGGCGTTTCGCCATTTTCGCTTCCTCGCTGCCGTACTTATAGGTCAGCTATTTGCTCGCCTTTGGTCTGGAGTGCTCCTTAAAGAATCGCTCGTTTGTGGCCAATTCCTGGCGATATCCGCGTTCGTTGCCTGGAAAGAAGAACGGTACGCGGCGCTGCCCTGGGAAAGCGCTCTATACTGGTAACAGACAGCCTGTGTTTGTGTATGTGTGTGTTGGCGTAGAATGAGAGACGCTTTAAACAAACAGAACATTCTACTGTTTTGCCCAGTAGAATATATACGCGGCGCTTCGCTTTGAAGTAAAAAAGCCGGCATCTATTGACACTTGTGAGAAATGTAAATGCCTGGAAATTTATCTCGGCGAACGTGAGGAGGGTGGCTCGGTGCCTCTCTGTGTGGATTGAACAGGAGCGTGTAGTTGGCCCCTGGTTCGCTCCTTCCATCGTAGTATTTCATGTGTCTATTCTATATTCATATCTGTCAGCTAGCATCATCATTCGGGTCTTGCCGTCGGCGATACACCACGGCCGTGCGCGTATCGCGCGACTCCCCGCCGACCGTTTGTGGCGCGAAGCGAAGCCTTTCGAATGCTTTGTGGTGGGCAACGAACGGGTGGGTCGGTCCTTCACGGGGAACGAACGAGACTCAGTCGCTTCTTCAATCAAATATTGACGTTAGCGTGTGTGGGTAACCATCGAAGCCTGGATAGAAAAACCGGTTTCCACCTCGGTTGAACCGTATAACTCACCACCCTCGCGCCCTCAAACCCCCCCCCCTCACCCCATACAACGTTGGCTCGTTCGTCTTGTCGAACATACCGAACGCAGCATGCTTCTTCTTGACGCCTGTCTCCCTAGAAAAGCAGATGGTTTTGCCCGATTCATGTTCCAAGCGCCGGCAAATAAGACGCATGCCCGCTCGTACGGCGGAAATATGTAAAGCACATTTTAAACGGTTACCGCCTGGGAAGGTGCCCGGCTCGTGTGGGTGGCATACCCTTCCCAGAGAGGGCGGACCGATGCATTCCAAAATGCCAGGAAATTGATCAATGGACGGGTATTGTTGGATGACTTGGCGGCGCCCTTCGTACGTACTGGAGCTCGTCAGATCTTCACCGCCAGGTGGAGCCGCTTCGTTCCAGCAGCATTCCGAGAAGTTCGTGGTCGGCGCCGAGATAGTGCGCTCGGACGTTTGAGTAGACTCTGAGTCGCGCGCGCGCGGCTTGCCCCGTTTTGGGCTGTCTCTCCGACTCCAGCAACGCCACGCCGTGAACCCGCGTCACCCTTCGGAACCCTAACTGAGCGGCGAGAGTTTCGCGCCAAAAACCTTTCCACGCTTTACCGCGCATCAGTGCTTTTGTACTTAATGAATCGAATGCCACAAAAGAGGAACGCAATTATGCCGTGTGTGTGCATGCGCCTATATATATATATATATATATATATATATATCGGTGTATTTGTGTGTGGTGTGGGGTCTTGCTGTTGGCATAAATTCGCGAAATAATGTCGTCTGCTTTTGATAACCTCATTTTGTTTACACAGTCATCAGAATGGAATATTATTAGATCAGAGTAAATAAGTCTCGGCTTTGTCAACCGTCGGCTCTCCGATCCGGGTGGCTGGATGGTGTCGCCCGCCAGAGCACGGAGCACGCGACCGACAGAAGTACGGCGGACTTCTGGGCCCTCTTTCCGGCCTTCGGGAAGCGTATAAGCTCGCCGAGTGGCCGAAAACAAAACACTCGACGCCGCGAGCTGTTGGCGGTCGAGTGGCTGGCTGCATGTCCCCGACGCGGAGCCGGGCCATTTCGGGGGCAGCCACGAGTGGGATAAGGCCTGTAGAAGGGGTAATGCTGGTGAAATACTGAGTAAACAGGTGTCGTGAAGGAGGGGGGGGGAAGGTTGAGACAATTTCGTCCGCGGTAGTGGTGATGGTAGTTGTGTTGTTATTGATGGTGGGGGCCGACGGTGGCGGTAGTTGTATTAGGGCTCGGTGTACGTGTTTTGTAAGTGGAGAGTTTCACCGAGTGTTGTTAGGATAAACTCGGCTGAGCGTGGACGCGATTCGTCAAGTGGCGCGTTGGTCCATATATATATATATATATATATATATATATTATGTATATCGCGTGGGACACTCGCGGGGTACGCACGCAGGCACACCGCCACACACACGCACACACGAGGTTCTGCCTCGACACCGGAAGACGTAAACGGTCTTAAGAATCTAGCACAGTCGGGTCGTACCCTACCACACCATGGCGCCATGCTTACTGATTCACGCTAGCACCGCGATTCGCTCGCGCAACTTATCAGTTGATTTCCGTCCAATTTCGTGTCGGCCTGCAGACCCATTCGCGCCCACGCACACGCTTGTGGGCACCCTCAAACCGGAGTACGAACGGTTGCCACCCCGGATAGTTGCTCACCTGACAGTTGCTCACCGGACAGTTGCTCACCCAGACACTTGCTCACCAAATAAATGAAAAAGTGGGCACTTTCTCACCAGTGAATTTTTAATGAGAAAAAGATTAAAAAATCAAAATGATTTTTAATTCAGAAATATATTTCTTGGTATCCTATTACCTATATAATTATTAGGATGAATATTACCAATTATTAGGGAATTAAAGTTCAGAGATTATTTTATTTTATTAATATAATTATGTGCATTTTTTCTCTCTTTAAAAATTCACTGGTGAGATAGTGTCCGTTTTTTTCATTTGTGAGCAACTCTCCGGGTGAGCATCTGTCCGGTGAACAACTGTCGGGTGTCCTACACACCTCAACCCCCCTCCCTCCCCCTATCGCCACAACGGTGATCAGCGACCTGTCTTATCTGTGGCGTGTCGTCCGTCCTCCGAACATGTTTTGCGGCGTGACCATCTCGCTTTCTACAAATGACCGTAATGCGAGAATTGATCGCTGAACGGAGATCACATCTTTTGATTGCGGCCCTCTCTCTCTTCAGCAGCGGCCATAACACTTGGCTGTCCATCAGGCGACTGAATGGAAATATGTAAATGTGATGGAGAGTCCGGGAACGACCCTAGTCGGTGATGCTATTAAACGACAGTAAACTCCGGGTCCGTGTTGTGGTTTTATTTCCTAAAGTAAATACTCGGATGTGTCTCGGGCGTTCGTCTTTTGTCCTTCGGTAAATTCAATTTCAGGTTTGTTAGACGTCAGCGGTGATTCAGACGACAAAGGGGCATTAATTGAATAGTTACTTGTTTATTTAATTTGTTATCGGCGAGGCGCGGAATGTTTCGAGGATGGGTTAATGCGAGTACCCCCCCCCATCTGTGTGTGTGTGTCATGTCTCTCTCTCTCTCTCTCTCTCTCTCTCTGTCTGTCTGTGTGTGTATGCATCTCTCTCTCTCCCTCTGTATATATATATATATATATATATATATATGTGTGTGTCTGTGTGTGTGTGTGTCTTGCTCTCTGTGTGTATGCATGTCTCTCTCTCTCTCTTCTCTTCATATATATATATATATATATATATATATATATATATATATATGTGTGTGTGTGTGTGTGTTGTTGCTCTGTCTGTCTCTGTGTATATGCATGTCTCTCTCTGTCTCTCTCTCTCTCTCTCTCTCTCTATTCTATATATATATATATATATATATGTGTGTGTGTGTGTGTGTGTGTGTCTGCTCTCTCTCTCCTCTCTCTCTCTCTGTGTGTGTAGACGCTTACCCACACAGACTAAGGATTAATTGGCAACTATGATTATGAACTGAAATTCTAAATTAATGGAGTATAATTAGAAATCCCTGGATTATAATTGACTTAATCATGTCGATTGATAATGTTTTACTTCCTAGTAATAATGTTCATGGAGTTGGGGGGGGGGGAGTATCTAAAAGGGCGATATTAGCTAGGATGATTACGTGTTTTTGTAATAATTCTGTTGTCTGTCGATGAGTATTTAAAAATGTCAAATAACATAGAAATGTGCGCGTGTATGTCTCTCCCCCCCCCCTCTCTCTCTCTCTGTGTGTGTGTGTGTGTGTGTGTGTGTGTGTGTGGCCTATCGCATGTTCTATTGTGACGCTTCACGTTCTTCCGACAATACACAGTTCGTAATTTATCAATTTAAGCGGACGGGTCTCTCTCTCTCTCTCTCTCGGAGGACCCATATCTGATACCAAGATGGCGTGCGTGTGTTTACATATCCCCAGAGACCACGTGTCAGGAGTGGTGCTTTCTTGGTAACCGATTTATCTAAATAAATCACATTTCAGTCGACGTCACACAGTGACAGATGCTTGTTAGCCGATATGTTGATCTTGTACACTCTCAGTTAGAGTGTCCGGTTCTAGTGTTATCATTTTGCTTTCACGTTTGGGTGACTTCGTGACTCCTGGGATCGTGGCCATGTTTGAGAATATCCGTAATCTTGTATTCTTCTTGCAACCAGCTAACTAGCTAAGCGACACATCAAACCAGCCAGCCAGCCAACCAACCAACCAACCAGCCAAGCAACATACCAAACCAACCAGCCAACCAATATATCAAACCAACCAACCAGCCAAAAAACCAACCAACCAAACCAGCCAGCCAGCCAGCCAACATATCAAGCCAATCAATTAAACCAGGCAACCAATATATCAAACCAACTAACCAGCCAACAAACCAACCAACCAGCCAGCTAAATAACATACCAAATCAATCAATCAACCAACTGACACACTAAACCAACCGGCCAACTAACATATCAAACCAACCAGCTAACTAACCAACCAGCCAATCAACCATCCAGCCAAACAACCAGCCAAACAACCAACACGTTATCCATCTTAGAAAGAAGGGAAACAAATCCGGAAGTCGATCATTAGAAAATCGATCAGCGAAACTGACATATATATCACAATTGTACGCCCGGAACTTTGAAATCGAAATTAACCAGCATAAGATGTCAGATGATGGACCGGTCGCGGTTACCTGTGATTTATTGGCGTGTGCTGTCCAGGTAGAGAGAGAGAGAGACACGCGCTCTTATTCATTTCTAGATAACGTAACCGAGACATTATCACCTCGGAGGAAATGAATAACTTAGCGGCCGTTTGAAGTTGACTCGTTCAAAAGACACAACAAGGACATTAATGTTAGAAGAAAGAGCTTCTGACCTCGACATAGCCGGAGGTCTCGAGCGTGCAGCACGCGGTTGTTGCCCGAGTCCCCTTTCAACCTGTTGATGTTGTCGCGGTTTTAGGGTGAAGACGATTTTTACACTGATCAGTCTGTCTATCCAACTCTCGCGGATTCTCTCAGCATGCAACGCGTGAAGATGTCCGCTCTGTCTGGTGTCGTCTACGACGAACTCATCAGCGGCTCGCTTTGATGTGTCTGCGATAGCCCACCGTCATCATTACCCATCACGAGTGCGGTGATCAGAGCGGTATCGTTCGCAAAATGGACGGACACTGAGACCAGCCAGTGCGCCGCCGAACGCCATGGACCGAGCTACCATAACAAGACCAGCTCAACATGGACCATCTCGCGGACCGAGCTACCGCAAGAAGAAGAACAGCTTAACACTGACCGACCATTGACCGAGCTACCACAACGAAACCAGCTCATTTACCACTGACAATCATGAACCGAGCTACCGTAACAAGACCAGCTCAACATGGACCATCTCGCGGACCGAGCTACCGCAAGAAGAAGAACAGCTTAACACTGACCGACCATTGACCGAGCTACCACAACGAAACCAGCTCACTTACCACTGACAGTCATGGACCGAGCTACCGTAACAAGACCAGCTCAACATGGACCATCTCGCGGACCGAGCTACCGCAAGAAGAAGAACAGCTTAACACTGACCGACCATTGACCGAGCTACCACAACGAACCAGCTCACTTACCACTGACAGTCATGGACCGAGCTACCGTAACAAAACCAGCTCAACATGGACCATCGCAGAAACCAACCGATCCGCCATCGACCGCCATGAACCGAGCCACCGTAAGAAGACCAGCTCAAGATCTCGGGCCGACCTACCGCAAGAAGAACAGGGCCGACCATTAGCCGAATGACCACAACGAGATCAGCTCTCCGCAGGCTGCCATGGACCGAGCTACCACAGCGAGACCAGCTCACCCACCACAGACCGTCGTGGACCGACGCGCCACAACAAGACAACGACAACTGTCCTCTCTCCCAATCAGACTCCAGTCGTTCATTAGCAGAACGAGCGATAAACCTATAATTTTCAAGTCTTTAATTCGTGGCCATAGTTGGTCTGTGCAAAGAGTATTCCTTAATTGGCCATGAATGATGTCCGTTATGCGGTGCCTTAGGGAGGAGGCTATAACCAGGTTCGCTTCGCCAATAATACGTTGCTGCGATCACAGTCCGAATCTACCAAATAACCGAGTTGTTAATGAATGGTTTCGGTTCACATTGTGCGCTTATGTGAAATGATGCTCAATGCTCAAATACTGATGAAAATACCGAAATAAAATGACGAGAAATTTAATAAGGTCAAATTTGAGTTATGTTTATGTCAGCCATTCGGTCGGTGGGTCAATCAATCAATCAATACAATTTTATTTCATAACACATACGGATATGTTCATCATCTGTCTGAGGGGAAGCAGATCCAGACAGTATAGATACGTTTATGCTGTAGTGTGTTGCTTGACCTTAGATGGCCGTCTTCTAGCAACATCCCATATTTTAATAAATTTAGTGAATTATTGTTGTAGATTTGAACATAAATGTACACTAAAGCTCGAATTTCCACTCAAATCTGCTCTAATGCTCGAATTTCAACTCAAATGTGCTTTAATGCTCAGATTTTTTACCACAAATGTACCCTAATACTCAGATGTGAACACAAATGTACCCTAATACTCAGATGTGAACACAAATGTATCCTAATACTCAGATGTGAACACAAATGTACCCTAATACTCAGATGTGAACACAAATGTACCCTAATACTCAGATGTGAACACAAATGTACCCTAATACTCAGATGTGAACACAAATGTACCCTAATACTCAGATGTGAACACGAATTTACCCTAATACTCAGATTTGAACACAAATGTACCCTAATACTCAGATTTGAACACAAATGTACCCTAATGCTCAGATTCGAACACAAATTTACCCTAATACTCAGATGTGAACACAAATTTACCCTAATGCTCAGATTCGAACACAAATTTACCCTAATACTCAGATTTGAACACAAATTTACCCTAATGCTCAGATTCGAACACAAATTTACCCTAATACTCAGATTTGAACACAAATTTACCCTAATACTCAGATTCGAACACAAATTTACCCTAATACTCAGATGTGAACACAAATTTACCCTAATACTCAGATTTGAACACAAATTTACCCTAATGCTCAGATTCGAACACAAATTTACCCTAATACTCAGATTTGAACACAAATTTACCCTAATACTCAGATTCGAACACAAATTTACCCTAATACTCAGATGTGAACACAAATGTACCCTAATGCTCAGATGTGAACACAAATGTACCCTAATGCTCAGATTTGAACACACAAATGTACCCTAATACTCAGATGTGAACACAAATGTACCCTAATACTCAGATGTGAACTCGAATTTACCCTAATGCTCAGATTTGAACACAAATGTACCCTAATGCTCAGATGTGAACACAAATGTACCCTAATGCTCAGATTTGAACACACAAATGTACCCTAATACTCAGATGTGAACACAAATGTACCCTAATGCTCAGATGTGAACACAAATTTACCCTAATGCTCAGATTTGAACACAAATGTACCCTAATACTCAGATGTGAACACAAATGTACCCTAATACTCAGATGTGAACTCGAATTTACCCTAATGCTCAGATTTGAACACAAATGTACCCTAATGCTCAGATGTGAACACAAATGTACCCTAATGCTCAGATTTGAACACACAAATGTACCCTAATACTCAGATGTGAACACAAATGTACCCTAATGCTCAGATGTGAACACAAATTTACCCTAATGCTCAGATTTGAACACAAATGTACCCTAATACTCAGATGTGAACACAAATGTACCCTAATACTCAGATGTGAACACAAATTTACCCTAATGCTCAGATTTGAACACACAAATGTACCCTAATACTCAGATTCGAACACAAATTTACCCTAATACTCAGATTTGAACACAAATTTACCCTAATGCTCAGATTTGAACACAAATGTACCCTAATACTCAGATGTGAACACAAATGTACCCTAATACTCAGATGTGAACACAAATTTACCCTAATGCTCAGATTTGAACACACAAATTTACCCTAATACTCAGATTCGAACACAAATTTACCCTAATACTCAGATTTGAACACGAATTTACCCTAATACTCAGATGTGAACACGAATTTACCCTAATACTCAGATGTGAACACAAATTTACCCTAATACTCAGATTCGAACACAAATTTACCCTAATACTCAGATTTGAACACGAATTTACCCTAATACTCAGATGTGAACACGAATTTACCCTAATACTCATTTCATAGACAGTTTTGATGTATTGTCCTAAGTTGATGATACATTGGGTTGTACTGACGATGGTATCCCTGCTGCTTATCAACATAGCCACCATAATAACGATCATGATGTCAGCGACGGTTCTTTGAGCAGCCAGATCGGTGTTTACACTGAAAATATTCCGCTCAAGTGGCGTCTCCTGTCGTCGAGCGATTTGCTCAGCAGAGGGCTCCATGGTCTCGCGCTAGAGTGCTTAAGCGGTAACCCGAATCCTATACCAACGCTGCAACTGACGATGGCTCCCCCTGGAGAGCCAGAGCCTAGTAACAATGGTTTTTATTCGGGATTTGTCGAATAACGTGCATGATCTGTGCAACGTTTCTCTGTCGTGTTTCTTGTTCGTTAATGAATGGCTTGGATTCTGTAGAACAATGAACAGAAAAGTGCACGCCTACTAGTCATCATGGCGATACGCCTCTCAGCAGTAGCTAGTCTTATAATTAAGGCGAATTTTATTTAGAATTTAGAGTTTTAGAATAAGTCTCCGTGGTGAAGTTATACATTACAGACCATATGCGTCTTCCTCATTTCAGGTAGCCAGCACTTATTATAAACTATTTAGTAAAAACATATTCCACCAACTATCCATGTCCACCTCCTTGCTCTAGTTGATGGCGCGTTGGACCACAGATCACTACCACCTGAGTTCGAATCTCGGCGTGGGCGTATCTGAAGGGTGTTGCATCTTTGACCTACCCCTGGAGGTCGCTCGGCCCATTTAGCCTACCACGTGCACAAAATTCAACCATCCTCATTCATGATACCCAAACCGCACACATTTTTAAAGTTTAATTTGGAAATGCTGGTTTCATTGGGCATTTTCTTTTAAATTTAGTATATTTAATCAGATTTAGCCATCCCAAATATATGAATTTGATGAAGGGGCACATTTTCATAGTAGATGTACTCAGAACCAAAGAGTGTACGGTTACTATATATATGATATATGGACGTTGTTTTAGTAATTATTTGGGCAGTTCGGTGTCCAGATGGAGTACGGACATTTTCTCACCGGACAGTTGCTCACTAGATACTTGCTCACCAAGCAAATGAAAAAGTGGACCGTTGCTCACCAAACAAATGAAAAAGTGGACCCTTGCTCACCAAACAAATGAAAAAGTGGACACTTGCTCACCAAGCAAATGAAAAGTGGACACTTGCTCACCAAGCAAATGAAAAAGTGGCACTTGCTCACCAAGCAAATGAAAAAGTGGACACTTGCTCACCAAGCAAATGAAAAAGTGGACACTTGCTCACCAAGCAAATGAAAAAGTGGACACTTGCTCACCAAGCAAATGAAAAAGTGGACACTTGCTCACCAAGCAAATGAAAAAGTGGACACTTGCTCACCAGAAATGTGAACTTAAGCAATAGTAACTGTACCAGAAAAAAAAGTTGCTACAATGATTTGTTGAAATGGATGCTAGAAAATAGTAATATTAATAATACTTAGTATCCTATTCCTTATATAATTATTGGGATGAATATTACCAATTATTAGGAATTAAAGTTCAGAGATTATTTTATTTTATTTTATTAATATAATTATGTGCATTTTTCTCTCATTAAAAATTCACTGGTGAGCAAGTGTCCACTTTTTCATTTGCTTGGTGAGCAACTGTGCGGTGATCAACTGTCCTTCACTCGTTCAGATAGCATTTGGTCTTGTTAGCCACGGGTCACGCCCTTCGAAGCGATGTCCATTTGATACAATTACGCCAGCCCCTGACACGACTGCGTTAGATAATTATCGCAGATCGTCGCCCGTTTGTTGTCCAACTGTTGGAGATCTTACTAATCAGTCCATTAGGCCGGTAACCGATCTCCGAGCGTACGAAATGACCGCTCTCTCGGTGCTACGGTCTCGAACGGCGACGGTTGAAGTCTCCCACCGCGAAAATAGCCCGAAATGGGTCGGTGGATAATGTTCTCCGGGGAGACATGCCCGGTGAGACCGGCCTCGTTTCGGAAATTGCTGCCCGTTCATTGGCGTTAACATCGATCATTCTCTTAATTACAAGATTGAGCGTGTTTCCGAAACGGGCCAAAGACTGGCCCCTGCGATGTCCACCGGCTGACATACGACCAATTTCGGCGGCGTGGGCGAATTAGGGCGGGTTAATGGGAGAGAGGAATTCGACACCGGGCCAATTTCGGCCAAATGTGGGTCCGGTCATTACGCCCAGGTTTATAATTATTAACAGCGACCTCGAGTGCCGGCCCGAACGCGCTTAGGTTCATCTCCGCCATGATGTGGACATTAAAAGCGTCGATGTCGCGTGCTGGCTCATCTGTCATCGGATCGGTTTTCCATCGAGTCGATCATCGAATGACCAACTCGACGCGGGGCAGTTTAATTTTATGATGATTTACCTGCCGAAGAACGCCGCGCATCTAACGGCATAAAAACGGCCTCCCCCGGGGGCAACGTGCAGTAGAAATATCCGTAAAAAGTTGCGCGACCTGCCCGAGGTTGACCTTCCCATAGCAAGACAACGATGTGAGTTCCGACCCAGTGACCTGCCATTCGCGTCGGCGGCCTTCTCGGCATCCGCGAAATGTTAATATTTAATCCGCAGCACCTACCGGGAAGAACGGGCCGAGCACCTGCCTCGCGTAATGGCAAATATTCCGCCGTGAATCGGGTCGGTGCGCGGTTGCACCTGCCCACTGACAGGTCTCAGGCTGACGCCGTATTGTGGCTAGGAATCTCGAGGGCACGCGAGGAGCTGAACCTTCAGCGGGGACAATAGCCGTCGTTCGCATAAAGGCGCACTGGGAATTCAAAAAGCGCAGGGAGATGCTCGTCGGGAGCTCGATTTGCCGCTGCACGAGACAACAGTAGGTACGAAAGGTTTCGATGATTGATGACTTAGTTCGATGGAGGAGCATCACGGTTTCAAATATGCTGACCATCGAATGGGAAATGCCCTTCTTTGTTTGTGTGTATGTAATAAACGCAACGGCGGTGTATTGAGCTAATGCTTGAGCTGAAGCCTCTTTGTTCGCTTATATTCACGCAGTCAGGTCGTCGTCCCTTCCCATAGGCCTATAGCACCCATAATTTATATTCCTGCGTGTATATATCTATATGGGCCCTTGCAGTAGCTGAGTTTCACCCAATCCCGCACCATGGCAGAGCCGGTTCTGTTGACCAGCTTCACCGAAACACATACATGCAACTTTGATGCTTTTGTGCGGTCTGGTTACGGAATGATATACCTGTGTACGTTAGTCATTGCTCGCCTTTTACTTACTGCAGTCTTATGCCCTTCGGTGGCTATCTGTTTTCGAATTTCAATTTTTTCAAAGGACCAAAAACAGAAAGAAATGGCCCGAAGGATGATCCCAGCAAATATCAGGATCTTGTATCGTCAGTGTTACACACTACATGGCATTGAAGATTCGATAAGTACGCGCACACACGCACGCACAGTGGGTTTGTGTGAGAATTGCTTGCATAAGAACCAATTCACGGGGTGTAACATCTGTCAAGTGGCCGTAGCAGACGTGATTGCGCGTCGTTTCAAATAATTTTATTCCCCACAGTTTTCTTCCCACGGTGCCCAACCGCTGGCCGACGATTTGAATCAGGCATTCGACACAATGGGCTCGATGTGTTTGTTTTTAAACGGAGACCGGACAAGAGAAGAACGCTCCCAATTATTTCGCAAGAATTTATTAGACTGAGCCCCGATAATTGAATTGACACTTTGCCATTCGCCGGTACGTTTTTCAATTTCCGCTCGCCGTTTCACAGATGTTCTGTAGTGACTACGTAAGCGCCTCCATCCTTTGATATCCGCCACCAGTAGGTTGGGTTGGGTTGGTGGCGGGGGGGGGGGAGGGTTATCTGTCAATAAATTCGTGGAACAAAGTTCGCTGGTTTTATGACGAGATTCTTAATTATTTTATGCACCATAAAACCGGCGGGAAGCATATTTTATAGACGACTTAACTCTTACAGCCGCCTTTATGCTTATATTACACCCGAGTAATGGCGCGCTTCGTTCGAAACTTCAAAAACCGAAACCCGATTCATTGAATCTCATTTGTCGACGATCAAAAGCGGTTCGAGGATTAGATCGACGAACGAATTGCTAATTTCGTCGGCCGCGAGTAGCCCCCGTCTCCGACGCGATGGGTGCGACGAATGGAATGGCGCAGCGAGTTCAAAGTAGCCGGGAGATTGGCGAAATGGTTATCTTGTGTCAAGAACTTTCTGGTGGTCAAAAAGTAATCAAGAAGACGAATTCCGTACGGTGAGTGAGTGAGTGAGTGAGCATCGATGGAGAATCTACTACACGATAAGGGAATAAGAATGGCTCGCACAGACTGTGTTGATCTGACGATGAGTACGAAATAGCCCACTTTTCAGAGCCGCGTTCGTTCTCAATCCCTGGAGATTCGAACTCGGCGGCGCAACAAGTCCATCTTAGGTTTCAGACGCCGCGGCTAGCAGCCCGGAGCTAGTCAGCTTTCGTTACTAGATACTCGAAAGCAGATTGCGGGTTCGTCTACTCCTGGGGGTCATTGCTAAATTGCTTTGTCTCGCAATAAACAGCGAAATATTCGACGTATGCACGTCGGGGCGTTTGGCGTGGCGTGTTACTATAGACGCGTAATAAATGCCTTTGTGTGAACGGGGCAGCGTACGCTCGTCGGCGTGCGCGAACAGATGTAAACACGCATGTTTATAGCAATAAGGTTGTAATTTTATCTGTACAGTTTGTTTCTGCACCTCGGGTGTACGCGTGCATGGCTTCGTATGTACACGCGTCCCTTTGTTCGTTCGTACATCTGCCCGTCCGCACGAGCCCGTGTTCTTGTGGTCTGTCGCTGTTATTTATAATTGGCTTAATTCGGCGCTGATTTTCCAATCTTTAGATCGATTCTGATTGTTTTGGTAAGCAACGTGTCAGAGTCGGAGGCGTCTTCCAACCCAGATATGGCCTCCCCGTGTGTGTGTGTCACGTTAACATTATGACTATTTGGTATCGCGTTATCTCTCGTTTCGGGTGATTGTTATCTCAATACGATCTCTCGTTGTTTTGTTTATCGAATCCACGTGTGCGCGATGAACGGAGGATGTCCGGGGATGTTGTCGGTCAGTGGAATGCCAGCAATCGTTTGTGAGTGCTGGCTGCCAGAATGATTAGGAAGCTGCCAATAACCTGATATGGACTGACAGACGCACGCGTGTCGCGCGCCCAGGGATTGGGCCTTTTGTTCTTGCAGTATTTTGCCTTTGGGTCGTTCACTGGTGAAGGTGTTTTGCCTTTTGGTCCTTTGCTGCTGCAGTATTTTGCCTTCGGGACTGTTACTTCAATATACAGGTTCATTAAGTTTATTGTTCTCGAGATAATTAATGAAGATTCATTCCATTATATGGTTAATACGTCTGTCTTGGCTTCTTAGTAACAAAAGGAGTAATTAGCACATTTTCTGAGTTCAGTCAAGATATTAAAATGTGGGCTATGCGAGGTGTGCCTACAAATGGGGGGGGGCGGCGGGGAGGTGGTCCCGGTCCATCGTGCCCAAAGAGCAAGTGTATATAAATAGCTAATTCTCTCATGGGATCGTATTCGATTCTTTGGGGCATTTCCATGCTTTTACATAAAGTACGAAAAGCGGATTGCTTTACCACGAACTGATGAATCACCCAGACTTAATATCAATGTGGGGGGGGGTGTTTGTATTGAGGTCTATGCATGAATAGGTTTCTATGGGGTGATGATGATTGACGTTTTACGGCCACATATTTGAGCACATGGTAGGCTAAATGGCCACGTCGAGATTCGAACTCAAGTGGTAGCGATCTGTGATCCAACGCGCTACCAGTTGGACTACGGAGGCGCGTAGGAATATGTACGATTAGGATTATATGTGTGTAGATTTATATTTAATTGTATAGAGCTGGGGACGTTTTGGGGGGGTGTTTGGGTCTTGGTGCACCGAACCCGTGCCGTCATATATAATATGTATCCCAAAGCGCACGCGCAAGCACACGCGTGCGCCCAATTACCCCGACGCCACCAAACGGTAACTATCTCACACCTGTCAGCTGTACGCCATTCGTTAGTGTCAACCGTTATCTACCTGTCTGAGACTTATCAGATAAGACAACGTGTGCCATCCGCTGGCTTCTACAGTCGGCGCAGGGTCACATCATTCATTACTATCTGTCAGTTATTACATAAAACAATCATCAATCTGTCACCAAACGTCGACCTATAAATACCAGTAGCCGCTGGTAATGAAGACCGATTTATGATATGGTCACACTGAATGATTGGCAGGGAATAATGACGGCGTAAACCGTGCTGCATCTCTGATAAAATAACATCACGACTCATCTTGTGTCTGTTATACGTGCCGTTAGGGTCCGAACTGTGTATTTGATCCGTGCTGTGTTGTTTTCGTTTTCACATCTCTGCTGATTGCTATAGGGGCGCCTCCGTGGTCCGGTTGGCAGGGCGTTAGATCACAGATACTACCACCTGTGTGACCTGAGTTCGAATCTCGGCATGGGCATATCTGATTGATGTTTCCTCTTCGACTTCGTTTCATTACTTTTTGAGGTCGCTCGGCCCATTTAGCCTGCCGTGTAAAACATCAACCGATCAATCCGCCGAATATCTCATATATTGTAAATTTATTTAGAATTAGTCCCCACCCACGGTGAAGCAGTAAATTACAGACCATATGCGTCTCCCTCAATTTGAGGTAGCTATGCCACGTATAAAATAACTGCCATTTCGGCCATTAAATACGGACCTGCCTAAATACGACGCATTTTCGGAAGCGTATTCATCTCATACCGGGTTCGATTCGCATCTCATCTCATCGCAGGTCTGGGAGCCGAGACGCATGTTCGACAGATAAGAAGATGCGCTTCGACTGTCAGCGACGATGTCGGAACGTCGTTGTTGATACACTATACGACGATATCGCGTTACCTGCGATGAAATAGCATCAAAGAGCCAAAACAGCAGATGTAATCACCTCCACGCCGTCTTTCCTAATGGCGGGCCGGGTGTGTGTGTATGTGTGGGGGGTGGGGGATCAGTTAAGACCCGGAATACCTGGCGAGATCTTTTTTTCTCCGTTTGTCCGCATTCTAAATGATGGCGACTCCCCGCGAGTCGCGCGGGCCGCTTCTTAGCCGCGGCCCGGCCATTAGCGGGTTATAATGGCCCACCTCACCGGCGCACACACGACATGAGCGTCGGCCATTAGGTGAGCGGTAGGCGAAACATCGGGAAGGGTTTGAATGGGGTGCGCTTGTGCGATGGTTAATGTCCAGTTTCCCACCATCTTCTCGGCGGGTGTCGTCGATGGCCGTACATTCATTACATGCTGGCTACAGTAACTTGGTCGTGTTTGTCCGGCCCACTGTCTATGTCTGCCTGTCTGTGTCTGCCTCTGTCTGTCTGTCTGTCTTGTCCGTCTCGGTATGTCAGGACTCAAGCTGGTCTGATGCCATCAAGTGTCGGGGATGGTATATAGTATGTTATGGTATGCTATGGTATGGTATGGTTTGATATGGAATGGCTCTGCTCGGTTCGTGATTGGCAGTTTATTCGATCGACATTTTCCGGGCCTAATTAACGATGAATGAAGCCGAGATGGGAGTGTCCTGGTCGTCAGGGGTCAGCACTGCAGGCAGGGGTCAGAGGTCATTAGTTATACCCGTCGTTGAAGTCCCCCCCAGGCAAAAGGCAAGCGACGATAGTGCTGACCACATTGACCGCATAGGCTGACCAAGTACTGGACATATGCTTGATACATGCTGAACATATATAGGTCACATATTGATCACATATTAATGAAAAAATACCACATACTGAAAACGAACTGACTACATAACTGAACATTTGCCCTTTGTCCGATGCACGCTCGGGTGTCCGACCACTCACTTGTCATACTGATTCAAGTAGAGACCACATATTTACCAAAATCTTTCATCCACCCCCCGCCCACCCGTACACACATTAATCACGTATGAGTAGACATTAAACATAACAGAATGATCACAAGCTGTTTATATGCTGACTACATAGTGTTCACATGCTCTGAACACACGCTGACGATGTACCAGTTACTAACTGAACACAAAGTGAACACATACTGACAAAAGGCCATGCATATCTCCATGGTGTGCACAGTGTCGATGCTTGTCACTCACTCACTCACTCACCACCACTCACTCACTCACTCACTCACTCACTCACTCACTCACTCACTCACTCACTCACTCACTCACTCACTCACTCACTCACTCACTCACTCACTCACTCACTCACTCACTCACTCACTCACTCACTCACTCACTCCATAGTGCGCACAAACTAGGCACATATTGACCACACATATTAAGCAATAATTGACCATATTGCTGGTCACATGCACAGAATTCACATTGACCGTTCACTCTTGGGGGGTCTCCAATCTCACGGCCCCCCCCCCCCCCCGCCCAGAAACGCACTGAACAACACCCCTTGTGAAATTCCACCCCGAAATACCCTCCTCGCCAGTCCGCTATACATACAATTATAATATTTACGACGGCAATTGTCAATACGAACAATGCTAATAAGAATATGACGGACAATAAGACAGGTTTTGTCTGGAGAGAGAATAGAATGGGATTTTAATTAAAACTGTTCCTGGTCAGCGGACAATGTGCCGTTTGTTCTGAATCGACAATTAAAATACTACGAAGTAACGTTTTCGTAATTGGTATGTCGTACGGGCAACCCCAGAGACCCGCTTCTCCCCCCGGCCCCGTCTCCCCCCACCCCCCCCCGGAGAGTAATTGTTATCTGGATGACGTACAATGGTCTTTAGTTCACACGATCTCCCCGAAGAACGTTTAGCACTGAATTTTGATTGACGCGTGTGAGTTGATGTCACAGTGATAATGATGATCTTGATGATGGTGTCGATGATGAGTATAGGAGGGCCGCTTCCTATACAGACGTTTACCTGTAAAGACGACGCGATGAATGTCCATTTAAAATTGGTTTTCAATTTTCGTTAAGCCGGTATTATTTCAGTAATTTCATCTCGTGCAGGACGTCGGTTTTTAATTTTGAAATTCGATTTATAACACGTGTGTGCTAAATTGGGATTTTAGATTCATTCTACTTGCAGTCTCACTTTATAATGCCTTTGAATAGCTCATAGTAGTAAAGATAGTTTATTAAATATAGATTGGCAACAACAGCTATCATTGATGTTGTTGTTGCTGTTGTTATTGCTGTTGCTTGACCAGATGGACCCTGACTTTCGCGGAACCCTTTCGTATACGTGACCCTCGTGACTCGTTTAACAACTCCAGTAAGAAGATTCATTTTGATCCTGACAGCAGTTGATGTGTACTTATCGATTCCAGATTGTTTCCACAAGACCTGAGCTCTCGATGCCGATCGCGTACAGAACAAGAAAATCCGGCCTTTCATCTGGATCTAAAGCCGGACTCGTCCGATTTTAATTATGTTCCGGATCTGAACCGGGATCTCATTAGCGAAGCTGGATCAGGTAAGCGGATAGAACGGATCCGGACGACGAGGCGTTGACAGCGGCCATATTGACCTCATTTATCCGGACCGTCCGGATGAAAGGCGGACTGGCCGACATGATGGACGTCAGTGGGCGCCATTCGCGCGATCCAGAATACCACTGATTGGTTCCGATCGACTTCAAGGCGTTCTCTGGCAGAAATAGGATAGGTTTGTTGCGATCAGCGGGGAGACATCACAGCGGATGAACTGCCTATAGAAAGACCAGCTGTACGTTCTCTGCAAGGTCCGTACTTGATCCGGAAATCCGATAGGTGGCGTTCCATTACACCAGTACCCGAGCTTTCAGCACCGGCGTGTGCCCGAAGATTTTTCCATTTGCAGCCTCTTTGATATCGAGACCTTCTCTTGAATGGAATAGATACAGGGATCACTTAGAAAACTACAGATGTTTGTTGGAGACAAGTTGTGGTTAGCTTTGATAGCGCACCGAAGCATCAAATAGAATTTGCCGCAAACGATCTGAATCCGTACAGGGAGATATGGCACGCACGCACGCACGCACGCTCGCGTACACACACAGAGAGATAGAGCGAGAGAGAGAGAGACACGAGCAGAATTAAATGAAAACATGTGTCAATAAAGTTGTTTCTGTGCAGGGAGGAGTACACACCTATCTCTGTACGATAGATTGAATCAAGGCCTTTTATTACGTCGAACCGGGGCTATCACCCGTTTCCGTGTGTGTGTGTGTGTGTGTGTGTGGGGGGGAAATTCGGCAGCACAACATTCGATCTAATGACTTGATTTAATTACTTAAATCGAAATGTGTATGTGTATGTGTGTGTGTGTGTGTGGGGGGGTCCCCGTTGTTGTTATGTAACAGGACCGGACCGTATGACCTACAATAATCAACCGACAATTGAGAGACAAACGCTGTTGAGTATAAAGTGCATGAGTATAAACCCAGTTGAGGCACTCTTTCGACTCAGACAGTTATAGATAATTCCTAGAGGTCGGTAACCGACAACGGTTACTATCCGTTCGGCGAATTAGACGATCCTGGATTTTTTTGGTAAATAGATGCGCGTGAAGAAACGTAACGCGATCCAGATAATGAGTGTGGCATCATCCAGGCGGCGTCGTATAGTTCGGCGGATAGAATTGCTGATTGGAACGCGTACGGCCGTCCCAGATTGGAACCTCGCCGGTCGTCGCCAATCTCCTCTCGTTAATACACACGAGTAGTGATTGACAATAACTCAGTCGCGGTACTTTGTTGGACAAGATTGGTCTGTCTGTGCCCATCTGAAGTACTAACAAAAGAGGATTATTATGGCCAAAATGACAGTTTTTTACGTGGCTGAGGAGGAGACGAATATGATCTGTAATATACAGCTCCCCCCGGATACTAAATCTAAAGAAATTTAGATTATATGACATGTTCGGTGGAGAAAACCTTTCCAGTTTCCTGGCTGGAATAAAAACTCCTCCTACTATAGTGTCAAGGCCGAGGCGCGAACCTGCGACCTCTCGCACAGAATGACCCTATAGCCATAGGTAAATAGTCTCGCACTCTACCCATCAGGCCAAAGAGGCGGTTTATCCTGAAATGTCCTGCTCACCAACGTCGCTCTGTGTGTGCTATTATTGAATTATCTCGATGATACGATTGATAACACATAATTATAATGATGAGGCAGATATAAAATCTACAGGAAGATACCTTTATGGAGTCTGGTGTTTTACGGTTACATTTGTGCCCAAGGTCGGCTAAATGGGCCGAGTGACCTCAAAAGGTAATGAGGCGAAGTGAAAGGTGAAACCCCCTTCGGACGTAGCCCGCCCGGGGTTTTAACCCAGGTGCTATAAATCTGTGGCCAACCGCGCTACCATTTAGGCCATTTTATTTAATTATTAACTTTGTATTGCTTTTTTTGGTATTGTTTTGTATCGTCGTGTCATATTTATAGTATATCTGGTCCAAATTAGTCATTCATAACATATGTTCAGCATCATGTTTATTTGTGGCAATGTTGTCTTGTAATCAAACAGCGGACTTCGGCTTTGAGCGCAACAGATCCAAAAATCCGACATATTATGCCACTGTGCTGGCGGCGTATTGGTTTTGTTAATTTTTCGGGATTACAGACTTGCCGGATGCACATGGTATATCGGCTGTTAGATCCGGATTTACCTGATCAGCCAGTCGGAAGTACTGCGTCATTATATCAGCCGCACGGTGTACTTCCGTTCGAGATTTGATCCGGATAGCATTAGGCCAATAAGAGGCGGGCATCTGGTAGTTACATAAACCAGACGGATGGCCGGGATTATCCCGTCAGGAGCATGCGCACCCGAAATCCAGGACACCGTTACACAACAGGATAAGTGCTCTCTTGAGCGCTTCCTGGCAGCGTGTGGATCTGGCAGCGTTCTGGATCTGATTAGAGTTAATTGCAGATCGTTATCCGGAGCGGCTCAATCAAAAACCGCTTAGCTCCCGGGGCTTCGAATGACCTTCACCTCGTCCGTTGCTAAATTGACTCTAAAACAAACACTGGCCATACTAATTATTAAAAACAACT
The DNA here is from genome assembly GCA_025642065.1 of Paralvinella palmiformis. Classification (NCBI taxonomy): domain Eukaryota; kingdom Metazoa; phylum Annelida; class Polychaeta; order Terebellida; family Alvinellidae; genus Paralvinella; species Paralvinella palmiformis. The sequence goes on from JAODUP010001074.1 coordinate 130,326, forward strand.
TCCTACACTCGGAGGCCACTTCTGTTATTCTGCGTTGTTATGTTTTATCGTCGTATTCTAACCAACCCGCTTGGCTTCCGGTGGAAATAGCCGATTTTCACGTCACGCGATTCGAGGGCGCTTCCGTCAAGTTTCTCTGGAATGTGACATGGTGATGCGGCGGCAAGACGGGTCGCCGGTCAAGGTCATCTGGACGGACCTTTGGCATACACGGGTCGTGTCCACTTGGCCCGGTCAGCGGTGCGGATATTTCGGTGGTCAGCCAGTCGATCATGACAGTCATCGGGCATAGTTCTCTGAAATAGCTTCGGCGTACCCGGGTGTCGCGGAGAGGGAGCCACCGTCGCACGGGTTGGCGTTAAAATAAAATTGGTTGTTGTCGTTAGGCCAGGGGTCGCCACTCGACTAGCTCGTGCAATTTGCAGATTTGCTAGTTAGTGGCAGTAATTAATTGGACGAGATTCTCAGAATGCAAAACGGAGATGGAAAAAAACCCTGAAGACGGGAGATGATCACGTGGTAGTCTTATCTCTGGCGACATACATTCGGGTTGTTTGGGTCGATATTGACCGACTTTGTTGATAGTCGGAGTGGTGTTAATGATAATTATTGTGACATTCGATGTCTGAGCAAGCGCCGAAGTGGCTTCGAGAGTGGCGTCGTGGTGTAGGCCGGGGGTGGGGGATCGTCTGAAATGGGGTGGGGAATTTGGTGGGTGGTGATTAATATTAAGCGTTTCATTACGAGAGCCTTGATGCAATTAGGCACGTACTCGTACACAAATGGCACACACACACACAGACACACACACACACACACACAGAGAGAGAGAGAGAGAGAGAGAGAGAGTGTGTGTGTGTGTGTGTGTATTTTAGGTGTGTATAATAAGGCACAGGCACAGAGAATTTCGAACCGTGAATTCACTCTGAACGATTCTTCAGGGGACTGAATCCAGAGTAACAAACTTTTCATGCTGAGAGATATGTAATGTCTCACCAGTCACACACACACACACACACACACACACACACACACACACACACACACACACACACACACACACAACACACACACACTATATATACGGGGGGAGAGACAGAGTGAGTGTGTGTGTGTGTGTGTGTGTGTGTGTCATCCTATCCCGGTTGATGTAAACGAGCGTTAAAAAGTGTTATCAGAAGCCCGAAGCCAGTCGTCGTGTTTTTACGTTTGTTTATCTTTGCACACGATAAGAGTTGGTTATATCGAACGAATGACAATATCTCGACTCCGCTGTACGGAGGCAGGGGGAGGTTGCCTTCGAGGTGACAATTATCAGTGCCCTATCTAATTAACCTGGCAATAAATGACAGACAGCGCCGGATAGAAACACGTCGGGTATTGCCGGCAATATTAATTAAGCTCCATTCGTATTACTAATTAGTCGGTAAGAATTAAGACCTAAGGCTTGTACTCGAGAAACGGCGATAATTTCAGCCAGCGTTGGTTCGGATTTGTCGAACCTTTCCGGCTTGGTTCTAAACCGGTTCGCGTTAGGGCGCCTCCGTCGACAAACGGTAGCGTGTTGGATCCCAGATTACTACCACCAGTGTTCGAACCTCGGCGTGGACATATCTGAAGGGTGTTTCATCTTTGACTTCGCATTTTCATTGATTAACCGTGATATTATTTCCGATTTCTGGGGGTCCGTTGGTCAGTGGTTGGAATATTACGCTGCATTACACGTACGGAATGACGGACCTACGGATCGTAGAATCGAATCCCATGCAGCGTTGATTGTGCTCGAGGCTATTTCATCCATCGATAAAAAGCTTCGGCCTCTATGCCTCATGCAGGTGTGACCCCACAACGTGGAGGCTAAAAAAATCATCTATCCATGCATATTCACCGACTGACTCACTGACTCACTGACCGTTCATTACCTCGCATCATTTTAACTCTTCCTGCTGGTGACGAGTTCGAATCCGGTCCACACCTGTGTTTGTGGGATATCCCCTAGGGGGTGTCCCCTCGGGGCTATATGGCTCAAGTGTGACCACCCCCGAAGCGAAACAACTCAACTCTTTCTGATTTCTAAGTAACATCGTCCTGTAGAATAATAGCATTTAACAATAATGTTGATGAAGACGATAATAATAATAATAATAATAATAATATTGATTGTAGATAGATATGATGCCATTTATGACCTTTATTTAAAGATATAATCCCCTTTATTCCTGTTATTCGTCATAAAGCGGCAAAAACCTACTAAAAATAGGATGTTTCTAACTTTTAACTCATCCACACACTCGAGGTTTGTATTTGTTTGGTTTTTCTATTGTCTGTTAAATAGGCTTGTTTCGTTTCTTACTACAGTTCGGGTGCCTCCTTGGTCTAACTGGTAGCCCGTTGAATCACAGATCACTGCCGCCTGTGTTCGAATCTTGGCGTGGGCATGGGCATATCTGAAGGGTGTTTCATCTTCGGGTTCGCTTCATTACCTTTGGAGGTCGCTCGGGCCATTTAGCTTACCGTGTGCACAAAAGTGGCCCGTAAAACATCAATCATCATCAACCATCTTATTATATTCCATAATCATGTGTACGTTAGAGTTAATCTGTATAATCGTGCAATGTGTATATTACCTGACATATTCAGGTAATACAGATTAACTGTCACACATATATACGCGATTTCGACGTCTATGTAAAGATGGCCTCTCGTTGTTTACGGTAGCACGTATATCTCAAGCGATATAATTGTCTTTGTTTTGGGGGTTTTCTCTCTCTTCGTGATGGATGAAGATGTACATCCATCTGCATCTATCTCTTGATGAGAGTAAACACGACGCCTCCTCCTCACCCGAGTTGCCGTGTAATGAACTCGCCAGAAGGTCATTATCTCCTAAATCATTTTGTAATTATTTACTTAGTCAGGTGATGATCCGGTGACCTGTGCGGCTAAGATCCCGAACGTAAACACATACTGGATCTGTCGTCCTTGACCTCGACGCGCAACCTGATGAAGACTTGAATAGGTCGAAACCGGTCGTTGCTATTGGGTTGAGTCGTGTTGTATCCCTGCTATTAGTATTAATCTGAATTTATTCTGATTTATGCTTATATTATTCATACATTATTCATACTGTGTATTAATATTTTATTTCTCCATTTTAGGTTTATTCTTTCTTGGCCGTAGTGTTCGACACAAAGCCTGGTTTTGGTTTAATCATAGTTTCTTCTTTTTTTATATTTAGATTATCCTCTTAGATTATTTTAGAAATTTTCTTTTTTCTTTTCATTTTTCTCTAATTTTACCGGTAATTAATTATACTTACAATTAAATATTTAAAAAAAAATCAGTTTGGAGTTAATTGTTGTTTGAATGAACGTATAACACATGTGCCAGCGCCTTAACTATCTTTATAAACACACACACACACACACACACACACACACACACACACACACACACATACCCCCCCCAATCCACACGGTTGTGTGTGTTATCGCCGCGGCCTCTAACTACCAGTAACGTACCCGTTCTGCTCAATCTGCGCCAGATGTTGTGTCCATCATGTCCCCGAGCGAATTCCGATCTGCCAGACGCGACAAATGTAGATCATCTGTCCGATCCGTCGATGGCACTGATCCGCCCCCGAAGCGCGGGTCCAGCCGTACTGATCCGATAACGCGCTTCGGGCGCCGTCCGCTGCCCCCTGGCGTCTGTTGCCGGCACTAAGTAAAGGCGATGGGGCGCTTTTATGGCTTATCACGGTTCGCCGGGTCATAACATGCCATAATATTGCCATTTTCTGGTAATTACCGCTAAATTCGTTATACACGATCCTAGCACCTGATTGGCAGCTAGCGACTGGGCTATTTAAAAGACGCCTTTCCTGTGTTTTGTTTAAATGATGATGATGATGATGATGATGATGATGATGATTGATGTTTTACGGCCACTTTTGTGCACTTGGTAGGCTAAGCGGGCCGAGCGGCCTCCAAGTGAAATGAAGCGAAGTCGAAGATGAAACACCCTTCAGATATGCCCGCGCCGAGATTCGAACACGGGTGGTAGTGATCTGTGGTCCAACACGCTACCGCTAGACCACGGAGGCGCCCCAGTGTTCTGTTTAGTTCATACTAGTGCGTTTAGAATCTGTTATTCTAACATCCTGGGCCTGCCTCATTGAAATTAACCGAGGACAGCCACTGAGACAAAATACGGGAAGTAGCGCATTGAGGAAGTATTTTCCTTACACTGGATGGCTGCGGAAGCAGGAAGCTTCTCGGCAAAAGGAAATTATAGAAAGGAGGAAGATTGTTTATGCACGTTTTAAAGACGTAGAACTTTTCCGGGTTTTGCCGGATTTCCGGTTTTTCCGAAGCCGAGAAAGTAACGTTTTTGGAAATGGGGAAACTAACCTGGTGGCTTGAAAAAAAAAATCCCTCGCGAAAGAAAAGACGTGTTTTATCCACACTCGAATAGTCACGGATTCTCCTATAACATGGTCATAACCCAATTTTTTCTTGGGTGGGGGGTGGGTTATTTACGCGCCGCCGCACACCCAGCTGCATGTGTCACACTGCAATTTGCTTTCCTGCTTTTCAGGGCATTTTTCCCCAAATGACACTCTCATGCCTGGTCCAAACGAAATTGTACCAATGATGTTAGCATTAGAGACACCCACCCAGTGAGTGTTATTGTATTGTGAGTCGGAACCTATATCCAATCTGGTCACCTGTGTCCCTATTACCTTGACCAGAGCCTGACCTACCGACCCACTATTTGCCGTCAATATTTTCCTTCGGACAATGGTCCATTCAGACGAGGCTTTTAACTATTAATAACCGGAGAGTCTCGGGTTACGTTTCCGAAGCCTCCCACGACGAAAAAATCAATCTCCACTTCGATTTCTCAGAGTGAAATGAAACCAGAACGAATTCCTTGCCCATTGCCCACCGACTTATGGGCTCGACTTATGGGCTCGAATTCGGCTTGGATGGGTCGCATCGCATCGCCTCGCCTCGCCTCGCCTCGCGTCGCGTCGTACGCGTCTCTGACTCCGTTACCATGACAACGCGATTCATCTCGGATACAAATGGAGCTTGTACGTGAGCGAACTGTAAATGTTTGTCAATTGTAAATCTTCCTAATTGTCTGATGTGGGCCATTTTGTTTGGGAGGGGGGGGGGAGGGGGGGTCACTAAGTGCTTCACGCGAGACGGTCTGTGTCGATCTGTAGGAACTCGCGAACAAAATGCTCTCTGATTCGGAGGGGGGGGGGCTGTAATGCGAATCTACAATTACAAATGGTATTAAAGCGTAAAAAGAATCCGTCAGTTATTGGACGGTCAGCGAGTCAGCGAGTGAGTCAGTCGGTGAATGAATGGCTAGGTGAATTTTGTTGTAGCCTCGACGTTGTGGGTTACACCTGAGGCATAGATACTTCTCCCTGGAGAAGCGCGACGGTGAGGCCGAAGCTTTTTATCGATGGATGAAGTAACCCCCAGGCACAATCGACGTTTGGGATTCGATTCTGCGATCCGTAGGTCCGTCATTCTGCGCGTGTAATGCGGCGTAAGATCTCTTGTTTATAATATAAAACGGGTTAACGGAGTTTTATATACTGCATTCCTTTGTACGCGTTCCATTTTCTATAAAAATGGGCGACTCACTTTCAAGGAGTGTTTTTATGATCATGCAGTTCGCAGATTTTGGAAGAATGTTTCAGAGAGCCTGTGACGGGTTTGTGTAAGCATTTGATTCATTCCTTTCAGTTCGACGCTATCACCGACGGGACAATGCGATCCATTTACTGTCGTATAATGGCATATGTGTTTTTGTTGTTGGGGTGGCCCCGAAAGAGGTTTGTTGACATTTCGAGTCGAGATAACGCATTAGGGCTTTTTGCGATCATTGATTTTTAGCGAAGATTTTCTGTGCGTAATCTTCGCGTTGTAACTCGATGATTCGAACTTTAAAAAACTACCTCTTCCGAATACATCCTGAATTGCAGTCATAGACGTTTCCGGTAAACATCGCGTAAACACCGCTAGAAGACGGAATACGGCGAGGTGAGAGACGCGTTGAGACTTCCGTCTTGCTCGATCGTTTCCTGTTCGTGTGCCATTTCCTTGTATCCAGAGTTAGGGGCCGATTATTGGCTCGAGATCCGGATGAAGTCCTTCTCCGCGGCCATGATACGCCGGAATCTTCTCTTCGGAGCGGTGTGAATCCGGAGGTCATCACTCGATGATGATGTATCCGTGACGCGTGATGAGGCACCAATCATTTATCTCTCTCTCTCTCTCTCTCTCTCTCTCACACACACACACACACACACACACACACACACACACACACACACACACACACACACACACACACACACACACACACATTTATTATATATATATATATATATATATATATATATACACACACACACACACACACACACACGCGCGCGCGCACACACACAATGAGAGAGAGAGCTGCTTTCACTCCCTATATCAACACCACATACTCGTGGACAAACCTATCTATCGTGTATCAGTATGCACACCCCACATTTCCCCCATGTATCCACCAAATATACTTAACGTACAATCACTGGTACACACCGGCACTTACATAGTGTAATAGTTAGTGCAATACGAGTACTGCACTGGAAACGTTCAGATCGGGTTTCGAATCCGAGTAACAGCTACAAGTGCATCCGATAATTCATTCGTACACACACTCCATATACTCGTATGTCTATGGTATAGTTCCCAACACATACAAATACAATTACTTGATGCTATTAATTGCCATATTTCCTTCGGGGACAACTGTATATATAACATATAGGTGCAAAGGCCAGTAACCAGTCTGGTAGTAGATTCGAACCAAGATATACTAGTAACTCGAACACTTCATACGATGTCGGTCTGTGAATCATTGAATCGGAGAAAATCTTGATGATCATCTCTCGGCTAAGAAGTCGGTGTGCCGGGGTTATAACGCCCCCCTCGGACATTCCCGGGCCATATCTCTCACCCCTCCCCCCCCATCCTCGCGTCATCCCCGAGGTCAAGCCCACAGTCGGCCCATGCCCTGCCCACACTGACACCTGCTCCCCAACGGGTCGACCAGTACCACTCAGTTTCTTCGGAAGGCGGGCCCGACCTGGGAGGTTGTGGCACCAGGATGACCCGACCCCCGGGGGCTACGTCACCGGCTGGGTAGGACCGAGTAAGGGTGGATGTCGGTTGTCAGCATCTACCCATCCCCGATCCGGGCCAAACACCTAGAAGCGCCGATCGCCTACATATATCATACACTTGACTGGCCAATCAACATTAACTTTATGTTTTCACGATGGTCAGTCATCACCGACGACACATGACCGGGGATTCTGACGTATTCGTCGAACGCCACCCATCCCCCACCCCCGCCACCCGGCGAACTAAACGTATTTTCTCAGGGCGCCACCGATGACCCCACTTCAGGGGTCACTTGCTTTCCATCGCGTTCTCTGCGGGGAGAGGCGGCCGGGTGCCTCGTCCTGGCAGGGTTCACTGGCAGATAATTTTACCATTGGTCATGTAGTTTTGATATTGTTATGGGCGATACACACAGCGTAGCTCATTGTCGGTTCGTCGACACATTGTTTGTTACTAGCGGCTCGACGACGACGTGTCAGGCTAAGCTAGCCGTATAGCACCCTAGTGGAGGATATGTGGAGCGCTGGGGTGCTGTGTTATGGCTGTATCGGAGTATGGATGGCTGGAAGTTGATACGCATGCATATAACCCTGCATCCCCTTATTATGTTCGCTGGCCTGGTTGCAAATTCCCGCCCTCCCCCTCCCTCTCTCTCTCTGTGTCCTCGCGCATCTCTCTCTCGTCTCTCTTCTTCCCCCCTCTCTCTCTGTCTCTGTGTCATCGCGCATCTCTCCCCCCTCTCCCTCTCTGTCTGTATGTCTGTGTGTGTGTGTCCTCACACATCCCCCCTCTCTGTGTATGTGTGTGTGTCCTCACGCATCTCTCTCTCTCTCTTCTCTCTTGTGTGTGTGTGTGTCTGTGTGTGTGTGTGTCTGTGTGTCCTCGCGCATCTCTCTCTCTCTCTCTCTCCCCTCTCTCTCTCTCTCTCTCTGTGTGTTCGTGTGTGTCCTCGTGCATCACCGCTCCCCCACTCTCTCTGTCCTCACGCAAGCCCCCCCCCCCACTCTCTCTGTCTGTGTGTGTGTGTCTTCGCGCATCTGTCTATCTATCTATCTATCTATCTATCTATCTATCTATCTATCTATATAACTCCCTCCTCTGTGTTTATGCGTGTCCTCGCGCATCATACGATCCCCTCTCTCTTAGTCCTCACGCATGCCTCTCTCTCTCTCTCTCTCTCTCTCTCTGCGTGTGTGTGTGTGTTTGTTTGCCCTCGCGCAAGGTTATGTAGAACGCACAAATTCCTCTTTTCGTTCATGCCACAATATATGCGTATACACACGCTGATACGTTTATGAATGTATATTTAACCAAATTCCCCACCCCCCTCCCCCCGGTATGCCATATCTTTTTGACAGTTAATTACGCTTGACATCAGCAGCTTTGTATACATATTAAGATCACATTACCGATGTCAAATTATTAATGTTCGGTGGATGGTTTTTTTCTCACACCCATCACACAACCAGTGACCATTTGACCTCAGGTCACTGACCACCTCTCTCTCTCTCTCTATCTATCTGTCTATCTATCTGTCTATCTATATCTCCAGTCGCCTTCTTTCTCCAGTTGCTTGAGGCGTGCAACAGGTCAGCGAAATGTCCACATCAATTCAGACATAAATTATTAAGACATAACTTCGAACCGAGCACGAGAACAGCACGAGATTCGAACCAAAGATGGCGACACCTGTGCCCGTAATAACGGCGGTAAGAGAGCCCTAAGGTCAAGGCCTCCGGGCATGCGCGTTGGTCACCGCTCGCTCGCTGCCATTATTAACTGTCATCTAACGTTTGGCATTTTCGAATAATTTCGGCCATGTCGTCTCCGGTAAAATGTACGACTCCGGCTGCCATTCGATTTGATTAATGCCCCACTCGGCGTCCGTTCTGGAAGCGAGGTCTGGTCGTCCTTGACCGCCATTCATATTTATGGCCGTTGTTTCGAATGCCGTGCCAATTCGAATAATGCCCGCCGACGCCATGAATAGAATGTAAATTGGAAACGCGATGGAAATAATTTTAATGCCCGGCCGATTGTTGTATGCCGTACCCAGATGACCTTTTGTTGTTGGGCGTCTCCTGACAGCTGATGGCAGTTTGTCAAGTTATTTAGGGTCATCTTTTCCACAGCTAACAAACAAGTGAGTGACTGAAATATATATATATATATATATATATATATATAGATAGATAGATAGATATATAGTAGGTAGATGGATAGATAGAGAGAAAGAGAGAAATACGATAGTGTATATCTATAGTAGATAGATAGATAGATAGATAGATAGATAGATAGAGAGAGAGAGAGAGAACGAGAAATAGAAAGATAAATAGATAGATAGATAGATAGACAGATAGATAGAGCGAGCGAGCGAGCGAGAGATAGAATATATATATATATATATATATATAAATAGCTAGATAGATAGATAGATAGAGAGGGGGTAGATATATAGAGAGGTGGGTAGATATATAGAGAGGTGTCCAGTCTCTTCAGTGTATAACGCACGTGGGCAAACCACAAACAAGAACACGTTTCGTAGCTGATGTCACACCCACACAACACCCACACCCACACAACAACAACAAAAAATCCAAACCCACAAATCCGACAAGATTAATCCTCTCTTTTCTTGTTAAATCATCGAGCATAATAAAACATCGATAAGTTGTTTCCTGTGATGGTTCCATCTCTCATTACTGTAAACAACCAGAGTACGTAAATGAGCTGTTCTTCGGGATCAGCTTCCCACACCCGCCCAGCGCCGGATTCTGATGACAACGTGCACCGAAACGGGCGCCTCGGTTTGGTGGCAAACATTTACGTGGTTGCGGCACCGCCTCGATTCTAATTTGTTTTGCTAAAAGGCTGCATCCGGACAGCGTAAACAAGCCAGTTACCATTGGTTACCGGCTTCTGTAAACATGGAACGTCGATCCGGGTAGCACTTCGCCGAATGGACTTTTCGCTCGACAATCCGGCCACGACCACTCCCTCTGGCGTTCGACGATCGGGATCATTCCCGCTGATGATGGATGCCGCATCTCCCGCTAGGGGGTTAATGGTGCAGTGTTGACGTTGTCGATGGTTACGTCACTGGACCGTGTGCGTTTGTGCGTGCATGCGTTTGTGCGTACGTACGCGGTGAAGGCCTAATGGCGTCTTGCGCAATGGATGGATTTGGAGCGATTAAATTCGGAGATAATCTTCACCTGCACAAACAACCGAATGCAGGTTACTCGGATGATGGTCACGTGTTGTCATCATTTATACAGGATAAAATAAATAAATTTCGGGTGACCTTGACTTACCCGATAAAAGATTTATGGGGTTTTACGGGGGGGTTTTTCTTCTTAATTTGTTTTCAGTGACTCGCCGACACGAAATATCGTCCTCCTGTAATATATTTCTAATAAAATTTAATTTAATTTTGCCCATAATTTTGCCGTAAGTCTAACGATTCACTTGTTATGCGGCAACTGCGCCTTCATCCGCTCATCGTCCCCGAGTTAACGTCTACTTGACCGACTGTCGAGCTATTCAATTAACATCCAGTAGTTACACCCAACCAGATCGTCCGTATGTACTTAATTGTACTCTACATGCGTGTACTTGCAGTTGGCAGGGACAGAAATAAGAATGGAGATTCTGTGATCCCGATAAAATATAAGAGCGGCTCGCAAATGCGTGCCTGCGTCCGTGCGTGAAGCCACACGCATAGGGGTATGTGTATCACTATCTATATGCGCATGCGCACGCGCATACTCGCCAACAAGAGAGAGAGAGAGAGAGAGACTAGGTGTTGGTAAATACGTCAAAATGAAATGTGAAGCCAATTCTACCATCATGTTATACTCCGTAGTCCGTTCAGTTTTCGGTTCGTATTGCTCGTAGCACGCTCGCTCGGCTGATGAGGGTTTTTTCCTGTCTCCAAACGAGCTCCTTCTCGCTGACTCATCTGCACGGCGACCATACCGAGAATGGAGTGCCCTGGAAGCGGCCCTGAATGTTTTATGTTTACTACGAAGCATCGCTCTGATTGCCGTCTCGGTCACACCGCAGGTTAGCCATCAACGGCCCCGCGTCCTAGCTGGTCTAGCCGAGCGTCTTAGCAAAAACACCCCCCGCCGCCATCCCCGGGTGTGAGCCGTTACGCAAGCGTTATCGGCCATAACCGCCGATTTCGATGATGTTAGCTAGCCGAGGCCCAGGGCCCCGGGCATCGCCAGCCCGCAGGTAAAGCACCGATATTTCATCGTGACTCGGTATTCGGGGGGGGGGAGGGGGGGGGGCAGGTTGAAGCGGGGCGGCGTGGGGGACGGATGACAGGTTTTACGCCATCAATAAGCTGAGTAAACAAATTCGGTACTCGCACACTGAGTAAACGTGGCTCGGTTCGGCGGGGGTGCGGCTGGGCCGGTGGGGGGACGGGGGTTAGGGCGTCGGATGAGACCCGGACTACGGGTGTATTTTGGTCCAGAAACAGGTGTACGCTAAAATGTGGAGCGCATCTGGCTGCGGAACGCGATGGGCCGGTGAGTTTTGCGGTAATTTGGTTCAAGGTCAACAGAACGTTCGGCAGATCCAGAACTTACTTCAGTAACTTAATACTCACTGATATTTCGGCTTCGGACGAGTTTTGCTTCAATCTTTTCTAACGGACAGCGTAAAATATAAGGAAGGACCGATCCAACTTTCGTTGCATGATGGTTTCTCGTTAGTTTTCGGTCCCGGTTATGCGCGCGCATGGCCGACTCGATGCACGCGTGACCCGCGCACCGGAATACGAAATTCAGTGCATATACGCGAGTCTGCGCAGTGATTACTCGTATCTTTCGGGAATACTCTTAATCGTTGCCGTAATCAGTTTCGTACCCTGAGAGTTATCATCAAAACGTTCTCTTGGTCATTTTAGCCAAAATGTGGCGTACACCTTCCTCCAAGCGCAAATGTTTGGAGATTGTTTCATCCATCACTTTTGGGCAGTTTCTCGTTTAGTTTTGAACGTGTAAAAAAGTGACCGTAAGACATAAATATTTACATTTACACCACTAAGTGTACTTAGGGCATTCGCATTCAACTTCGACCTCATCAAGTGAAAATTTGCTCATCCCAGTTTAAGGGAGTCGCCAGCCGACTATTTCTCCCAACTGTAGCGAGTGACGAGGCTGCTACTACTACTACTACTGTAGACACAATCCACTCGTACTGACAGTGAGTTGTTTTTCGCTGCCAAAGCCCTTTACGGGCCATTTTCAACTTCTGTCAGACCCTTTCTGGTCGTGTCAAACCGATAGTACGCCCGTCTCCCCTCGTTCGACGGACTGACTCGGCGCCATCCCAACCGCGAGCAATTTACCGTCGGCGTTGAAATAATCTTTGTCAATCATTTTACGCTGCTTTTACAATCTTCTGTCGAGCCGTTGTCAGTTCTCCGTCAAACTGATAGAACCCTTTCACCTCTCGCTAGACGCCAGCCGAGTGAGAATCAGGTCAGAGCGCTATTAATGTCGTTATCCAAAACGTACGTTTGTTTGTGAGTTTTCCCACGGCTGTGAAGAGCCTTTGACACGGTTAAACAAGCATTGAAGTCCCCCAGCTCTGATCTCTTGTGCGGGCCACGGAACAGTTGTTGGCCGTGGTGTCACCTCGGCGGTCAGATAGTTAAATTGAGATGGCTTTACACTGTGGGATGCACCACTGATTGGAAGCGCACGGAGTGTGGGACTCTGTTAATACGCGCAGATGCACACACATATAAACATATGCGGCCAAACAGACATAGATACATAGGCGATTGCACATAAAACACCTATCCTGTGGTATGCTTTCACTCGATCAATATATAATCTTTCATAAAGTGAGCAAATGTTAATTATGCGTCATATTTGTTGTTTTTGCATCACATAGTCAGTCATATTTCGCATCAAGGGGTTGGTTGGTCATATTTTATGAGAAATAGTCACTTTGCACGCCCTTAAAATATCATTTGCTGTTTTCTGTTTACAAGGTTCGGTGAATTAGCTTAGTGAAGTTTTACAACCGAAATTGATCAAATGTAATATTTGCATACTGAATAAAACTGCGATACATGCGTCGGACCTTTGTTTACTTCTAAACGCCAGCGGACGCCTGCGTGCGCGCGCGCTCACACCACACACACACACACATACACACGCGCCACTACCTCAGCCATCCAAACAAAAACAGGCGTGTGAAACTCGTACATAAATCTATCATCCCGTTGTTCTTTGATGATGTGAGTGATGTTCCTCAGTGATGGAGCTGCTGTCCTATTGCTGCCTTATGTGGTCGGTGTTCAGTGGAATGTGAAAAACAAATTGTGGGAAAAGTGAGCCGTTGGCGGACGGATTCACTGGTTACTCGTAGCCCAGTCTAGGTGGGTCTCAGCCAGAGTCGGGACGGGCTCATACTGAGTTGATGTACCGCTTTATGTGTTTTGTAGTTACCCAATTATGCGAAATATATAATTAGTGCTAACATTGCAGGAAACACGCTGCCCCGTTGTTCCAAATGGGTGTCTCACTGCGAAAACTTCAATGCCATATACTATGCCATATACTATACCATGAAACATGCCATGCCATGCCATGCCATGCCATGCCATGCCATGTTTTGCTTTAAATAGTGCACTCACCCGCACACCGGCTATCTCCGGCCATCTCACGCAGGAACGCACTCATGCCCCCTGGCAGGTCGACACATACGCACACACCACAAACGCACGCACGCACGCACGCACGCCAGATAGTAACGAATAACAATGGCTAAAGTTATAAAAGTAACCAAGTCATAATTTATTGTTGCTAACATCACGTGACTGTCAGAGATGTCAAAGAAGTCACAAAAAATCTCCTTTTTTATAACATTTTATATAAAGATAGTTCGTAATTGAAAACAAGTCGTTGTATTTGTTTATATATATATATATATATATATATATATAAATAGGATCTCACTAGCTAATTGTGTTAGTATCTATCTGTCTTCGGGATTGGTTTTTGCATAATGTATGAAAACAATTCTTTCACACCTTTTCACATCTCGTCTTCAATTTCTCATCCGATTAATTTCCAATGCTTGATGGATAAACTTACTGGATTTTTCTAATGTCACCTGTTGTTGGTATTGAATACAGTCCCTACAGATTTTATTTCGAGTGATGTGTTCAGAGACCGAGAAGATTTTAATCCATTCGATCTGATCATTAGCGACTAAACTCTGCCCTTCCGGTTTATATAGACAACTTCTAACAGTTACGACGCACCGATGGTCGAACGCCTTCTTGTAGTCAACCAAGGAAGGCCACGCTGGAAGGGCTCGTCCGTGGTATACATGGTATAGCGTACTGCGGTACAGACTACAAGACTGTCCGATCACTTGCATCTATGGACAGTACCAATGATCGGTTGAGGTGTTTCACTTGATCATCTCATTTCCCTGTAGGGAGTATCCGTGCGGTCGTATAATCCAGTAAGAATTCTGGTGAATGTACTCACGCACCCTGCAGCTTTGGTGGACCAGCAGCTAAGGTTGCGACCACTGCATCGACTTAGGCCTGTACCCGTATTTTGGGGATGTTTCCTTAGAGAATTGCCCACAATGATGAAATATTTCTTAGGCGCGACCTGTGTCGAAGCAAAACACACAACAGCCATCCACTAACTCATAGATAAACCTTCTTTAAATCGATAAATCAACTTCACGTGACATCCGTCGTATGTCTTCAGACCTGGCCGTCAATTGACACCAACAACACAGCCGAGCTAAATCCATTCGGATTGCCGAAGATTGGGTGACAATTGTCTGAGAAGGTCAAAACGACGTCCCACGTTGACCTTAAAGGTCGGGTTGGTTGGTTGGTGGGTTATGGGTAAAATGCAGTAGGAAAACGAAACGCAAAGATCTGCCGGAATAAAGAATCGGGAAAAGGCATTACGGAGAACTGACACACGTCTTCGATTGGCCATCAGGTGATAACCGGGTCAGAGGTGTGTGTGTGTGGGTGGGGGGGGGGGTGAAGGACGTCGTTGGTAACGTCGTCGTAACGTTAGCACGAGGGTGTCCCATTGTTCGTGGGGCGTCTTTATCGTCGACAAAACGAGCCATTTCTCGGCGAGATTGTCGGTGATTTATCGCATCAGGACCCCGACTTTATAGTGGTCGATAAACACCTCGGGCACAATACCCGACGGTGTTGTAACGACCTGTCATGTTATCGTGCCGTCACAAAATCGGGACATAGCACGTGACCCGGATGTACCTGAAATAGGCGCGCGCGTTCACCAGAAACTCTGATGATCTTTTAATTGAAGGCCATATAGTAATCTCTAATTGTCTATATTTTCACCTTATCATGATCATCATGTTATCATCGTCATGATCATCATAATCACCTTCATCATCATCATCATCATCATCATCATCGATATAATGATATTTATATATTGTTGCTAATCTTTTTTCCATCCACCCTTTCAGTAGCCTAGATTCAAGTCAAATCCGGGGGGGGGGTTCCCCTTGGACAACGATGAGGGGGGGAGGAAGGTAACACATCTCTTCGTGCACCTTAAATCCCTCCAAACTCTTACATCCAAACAAAAATTACAAGATCCCTATCGTACATCCAAACCAGCGTTACAACACCCCTATCATACATCCAAACCAACGTTACAACATCCCTATCATAGATCCAAACCAGCATTACAACATCGATTTACTAACAGTCCGCCCCTACCTAAGCGGATGAATTCAATGGGCAGCGGTCCAGACGCCCCTCACATCACCAACAGGCATCCCCCACCCGAACGTCTCACTTCGCGCGCGTGGCCTCGTACTATAGTTGTGTGATAGGCTTGTTAGATGTTGGAGCATCGGATTGAGTTTTACGACAGTTGATAAAAGTCGGTCGTAGCTTGTAATTATCTCGATTTCGCTGATAAAAATATTCGTCGTTTACATCTGACGATGTAATGGCTGGTAATCGATTTATGGTGACACCAGTTAGATGTGACGAGCTAATATGGCGGCCGCTTTGATCTCATATCATCTTCTGGTCTAGATTGGGATAGTTGGTAATAAATAACGTGACGGTGTTAGTGTGTATGGGTGTGTGTATTTGTGTGTGTGTATTTCTGTGTGTATGTGCGTTTTCGTGTGCGCATTTTTTTTCTATCTCTCTCTGTATATATATATATATATATATGTGCGTGTGTGCGTGCGTGCTTGCGTGCGTGTACGCGCGCGTGTGTGTATGTGTGTTCGCGCGCACGAGAGAGCGAGCAGTGCGTGAAAAGGCGCGGGAACATCGCGAAACGCTGGACGATTCATCAGTGCGCTTAACATAGAGCTGTAATTTTCCACGATGTTACGTATGGTGTATCTTCGGGCCTTCCTAGGAGTAATAAAAATTCAAAAAATCTATACGTTAACTCGACGTAACCCCCCCCCCCAGACAGCCCAGTTGTTAGAGCGCTGCGCCGTAAACACCCAGGTTGCGGGTTCGAAACTTACTGATAGCCGTATTTGTGGGATTTGTTTCGTTAGTTCCAGGTGTGATCACTGCTGTGGCTAAATAACTCAACTCGGCAACAACAAAGCAAGCGATTTGTCCAAAAACAGTCTCACAGAGAGAGAGAGAGAGAGAGAGAAAGAGAGAGTTGCGTGGTATTTCTAAAATTTTAATTTACAAACTTGTTATTGCCTATTAATGCCTGTAAAAATCCATTTCACCAAGGGACAGTTGACTTGAAGGGACGCTGATTAAGTTAGGTGTTTAATTATAATCAGGAAGTAACCTTTGTCATAGAGGATAGTTGGGAAAACTCGACTCCCGATGAGTCGCGGGAACGAACTTAGAGAGGCCGGGGGATTGGTCTGCATCCAATATGTAGATCATAGAGCATAGGGGGTGTTGGAATTGTTAAAAATCTACACGGCTATCACTAGCAGAGCTAGTTGGCGTCTACGTTGCACGCTATTCGTTTGAATCGAGTTTCGCATTCATCAGCAGGTGACTTGCTCGCGATCATGGTACGCGTATTACTTCTTTATCAAGTTCACATACAGCTGTTTGTGTGTGTGTGTGGAGTAGTGGATCCCCCCCCCCCATCATCTCATCAACTACTCTATTATAGCAAATCGCGTAGCCACTTTCCTGTGTCCATAGAGCTATCACAAGTGTCATCTTCATTGACATCGATCGCTATAAAACAATGGCAATAGATTATCAGACTGATCTGACCTATATCAGTTGACCCTTATTAACCGGTTTAGATGACCCCTACCGCCGGTGTATCCATGTTGACCGTTGTTAGCTCTTCGGTAAGCCCCTCAGTGCTGCTCGCCCAAAGACCCCCCTCCCCCCCCCCCCGATTTGATACATATATTTGACTCCGTCTATATCGGCTGTAAACATTAACGAGATTGTTCATTAATAGACAGATATGTGTGCTTGCATAAAGAAGCTATCCATATCTCGCGATTCATTGATACTTTATCGATATGAGATTATGTTGAAGTAGTTCAGGCTCGATGGACCCCCCCCCCGTGTACAGGTTTGTACTGGCTAGGGCGCGCGCGCGCGCGGACGCTTACTTCTCCACTTCCTTCTTTCGGATTGCCTCATCGGGGCTTGGCTTTTGGTCCGGTCGAATACGCGCGGTTGACCACAGATCTATAGCACCTGGGTTCAAACCCCGGCCGGGCTCTGTCAGAAAGATGTTTCATCTTTCACTTCGCCTCATTACCTTTGGAAGTTGCTAGGCCTATTTAGCCTATACATTGTGCACAAAGGTGGTCGTAAAACCACAACATAAATTTTTTTCTCCAAAGAACACACAAGCATTCCATATTTTATAGCACCTTCGAAATCCAATCACGCCCGTTGCCACACACATTATCATATTACGAAATCTTGACAAATGTTCCACATTTTAATCAAACCTCGCCCATCTTCCGCATCTAATCCTCGTATCGATATTTTATCGTCCTACCAGCGAAACAACCGCACTCGCGCGTGCCCGCGCCACACACGCGCACACACGGAGAGACCTCCCTTAGCACACACAATACAATCTGATCAGACCCGATCTAACTTCCTTCACACCTTGTCATATCTTGTTCGGAACATTTCACACTGTGTCATCCTTATCTGTGGCTGATCTTCTCCTGTCTTCACATATCTTTAACACAACATCGAATTTTATAATGTAAAATATCTGATTTATTCATATTTCATTATATAAACCATCATATGCGAAGTTTGTCAAAGGCCTATATCTTGAACATACTAAGGTATATAACATACTAAACTCTCTCTCTCTCTCTCTCTCTCTCTCTCTCTATATATATATATATATATATATATATATATATAATATATATATATATATTGTTATAATGTTTATAGCTACCACCTAGTACCCAGTACAAATACCCCACACTGAGCTTTGTAAGTGGTATATAAATATAAAGTCATGATGTTGATAAATATTCGCGTGCGTGCGTGCGTGCGTGCGTGCGTGTGCGTGTGTGAGGTCAGTAGGTGAAAGGGCTCTGGCAAGAAAATCAGAAAGCGTGGTTACAATATCTGGACGAATCATCAGGGTCGCCGTAATATCCCACAATGCTTTCTAATGTCCAACGTACACGACACCGCGATCATTCAGCCGCCATACCCACACACAATACTACAACCATGCCATCATACCAGCATGGTACACTGAACACTGAACATGGTATCACGCCACCGAGCCAGGCCCTCCAGGATTCGATCAGTTATCGGAATGGCGCCAAACGCTGAACAAGTCCTGATCTGATGGGTTAGGATTCGCGGCTGTACGTGTGAGGGCGAACGCGCGCGCCCCCGCGTATCTGTTTCGTCTGCGTAGAACACGTCTGAGGGGAATTTCGCCGGCGTGCTGGAATGCACCCACCTACACCGGCTATCAAATATAGACCGTCGAAACGACTGATAACGGGTATAGATGGGTCTAGCCGGCTATCACCATCAGTATCCAAGGTGTGACGGGTAACTGTCATCGCTCCTAGGTATGTTGTTTACAATCTGATCCCATCACTCATCGGAGATCATCATTCTCACAAGATGAAGCCCATCTCGTCCATCGTACACATATCACAGCCAACCATCATTATCATCTGACCGTTCTTATTCCCATCTGCTGTTCCCATTCGATCAGATGTATTGAGGAGTTTTGGAAATTGGATTGTAGAGCTAGTTCAATTAGTCGAATTTGGGGCGGTTGGGGTGTTATGAGGTGGATATGAGGCGGCCCGTGTTCCCACTCAAATTAAACTCACTTCCCCATGAGTGATGTTATAGTATCATTCCGCTGATCCAGACTCATTTTTCTTGTTATAGATACCATTCTTTTACTTCTTGTTAGACAGATGTCATCTGTATCCCAGATGGTGAGATGTTGTTTTAAATTTGGGATTGATCACGTTTTGTAATTTCTGTTCATCAACGAGGGGACACACACACACACACACACACACACCAATCGCTTAATTGCTTAATTTAAACATTAATTTAAAGATTAATTAATTTAATGTTTTACTTATCAATCAAAATGTAGTCACACACACACACACACACACACACTCGTCCCTTACTGTTTCACCCTCACTCTGTCGTATATCGGTAAATAGCGCGCTGTTACAGCGAACAGGACAAGACACGAGAAATGAACTGGGCGGCAATTCGGTGTCATCCGCAAACCTGTTACAAAATATAGACAGAGATAGCCGGCCGCTCGAGCACTTCGAGTGTGTAAGCTGAAGTATTGATCAAATACACTGACTGATCGATCAATATAAACCGACCCTATATTTAGCCTTATTTGCTTGTATCGGTCGTTCGCCAATACACGCCACATTGTGCCCCACTGTTCGTGACCACGAGTCGACAAACCAGGCTCTGATTATCGACAATCGATTCTATTCTCTCTCTCTCTCTCTGTGTGTGTGTGTGTCTTCCACCGATCGGTGTTCAATTATGGAATAAAATGAACGTCTTGCGTATGGACTTACGTTTGTTATTTTTGGAAACGAGAACGAAAGCCATTTCACTGATTAGGCTATGGCTACTGTTAGTCAATATTGGAGAGAAAAAAATCCAGCGAAGTATTTGATGAATTGATGGTAAATTGTATGACCGGCGTAACGATTGTTGGGATGGCGAGTGCGGAAGTAGGTCAAACGGGCTGTCTAATTACCATGATAACGACGATCAGAAACCCCCAGCTTCGGAATCCGAACACTCTTCATATTGATGATAACATTTAAGCTGTTGGGGGAATGCGCTCACTGTGGATAGTAGTGGTGTACTTTAAAGCTGCTCGCGGGATCGAATCTCGGGGTTACTTGGACGTGCCGCATGTTTCATCCATCAGTAGAAAAAACCCCCCAATCAACAATCGATTTAACCAGGATAACCACCTCTTGGCTCTAGGTCTTTGTTTAAAACAAATCATTCGCGCTGTTGTGAGATTGATGGAAACGGAATTATTTTTCCCTCGTAGAAAGTTGTGACGTTATATTTTATTTTGTTACTGTTATAATACGGATAATAACAGGATCAGTTTAGCTTTTTTTAGAATGTCCCGTAAGGACATTTATCGTTAAGCTGTTTTCTGCTCACTAGGTGGCAGCACATTCGCAAACACCAACCGATACGTTGTTGTTGTTGTTATTTAGCATGATGCCATTATTAATGCGAAATGCTTAGATACACAAAATGATGATCGTTATAAGGATGCTTATGATAATGATGCCGTTGATAAAATTTGTTTTCAGCAGAAATTAACCGAGCCCTTATTAAGAGGAACCATATGTATTTACAAAGTAATAGTATTCTAGAGAGGCTTATTACACGTTTTGAGCTGTATGTCTTTCACAACAAGTTTTGTTGATTTTATCTCATAAAATACGTCTTAATTTTATTAAGAAAAACTAATTTTCCCCGGTGTTTTTATTTATTTAGGTGAAAACACAATCTATCATAAATAAACACTCGCGCGTCCACCCACGCATATGAGCGACGGCAGACACTCACTCATTCAGTTAAGCCACATATGTGGGTTATCACACAAAAACACACATACATACAAACTTGTGTGCGCGTGGTGAGAGAGATTTACAAAGTAGGCCTCTTTTCAGACGCCAAAGTTTAGCCAAAAATTAGCTATACCTGAGGCCATACCACGTGATCTGTTGTTAGCGTTGTTGTTGTTCTTATTTGTTTTGCGGTATTTGTCACCTTGTATGTACCTAGCTGAAAATAATCTACTTGTTTTCTCTCTGTCGGTGTGGCTTACACGTCCTCAGCAAGGTATTTACTTCGTGGTCGCCTGTCCGCAGAACGTTCGACGAGCAGGTAAACAAGCCATGACCGAACAGGGAAACATTATAAGGTGATTATACGCTATAAGATCATATGTCAGCATTGATCCGGGGTTAGTAATCCCGATGTCGGGCGAAAGATTGACACCGACGTCTGGTCCGGCGCTCGGGTCAGTGGAACCCTGGATCTATCGATCACATCACCGCATTCGGACAATTTACTAAACGCTCTTAAACGAGACGGTGCTTGGCGCGATGGAAATCCTGCCCGTTTTTTTCGGTTCGGTCTTTGGACGAAACGAAACGTACCTAGTTCGCTAATGCAGCGCCGCACTTCTGGACGCACCCGCCTTCCGTCCGCGCCTTAATGATCGAGACGCCGAGTGCGACATCTAGCGACTGTATGATGAACCTCGGCCGCCGGTTTATTTTAAATCGTGACAAATGTGTTATTTTTATTTTAAACTACCAAGAGCCAGGATATGCGTCGGTAACTTATAGCTAACGAGGGCGTGAATTTTTGTTACATAATTTTGTTCTATGTCCCACTCGTAACCATAATTTTGCTGTTGGACGCGTCACACATAGGAATTTACAATTTAGCCATTTTCATGATTTTGCGTGAAGTCGATTCCTTACATTAAATCTCTCTCGCTCACTTACCAAGGTGCAGACTACTAATTATGTATTTACTTGTATTACACCCAGTACAAAAGTCGGGTTACTGCACGTCCTCCACTATAATTATTATTAGTGTATGCGTATTGTCCTGATCGACTGCCACTTTCATTCCAAACACACAAATCCATCTTAGTGTATAATATAATTTATTTTAATTCTTCATAGACAGCTCCCTCGGGAGGCTTTAAAATATGATCAACGTCAAGGCCTCGTGTTCTTGCAAACTGACCTCGGGTACAAAGCTTCTAGGGTACCAGATGTTACTGTCGCAGTGTTTATACTGTCTGCCAACAGTATACAAGTATATACTAATTAAATATATTATAGGCATACACATAAAACCCATGACAAGCATTTCACCACACACACACACACACACACAATACATGTGATGGAATTCACCAGATACAAACACCAGTCTCTATAGAGATCGAGACAGGCAACCATCATATTGTCTATATAGATTGTTATTAATATTGTCATTACACTTCAAATATACCCGTAGAAATTTTATAGAATTAACAATGCTTTAAACACGTATTGCGTGGTTATGAGTCTTAGCACCAAGATCCACAAGCCATAGGTATGGTAATTAGTCTTCTATTATTAAAACTACTAAAACTTATCACACACTATGCATATATATATATATATATATATATGCACCCACATACATATGTATAAAAGTACGCAAGCATTTTTCATCATACATGCTCTATTACAGTTAATAAATGCACTTTATCTGAGAGATTTCTGAGGGCAGCACTTGAGAACCCAGAAACTACACAACACAGATGTATGCTAGATGCCCAGCCGTCTGATAACAAGAAAACTGGACCTGAACACTTTGGGCTCCAGATGTAAACCACCACCACACCTGAATACGGTTAACAAACACACCCACCCACCCACAGTTAGACTGGTCGGTTGATGTCCTGGCATGATGGTGTATGGGATGGAAGCGGAACAGGATGATCCTATCAGCCCTTAGATGAGCATCAAGGACTAAGCAGACAACATTTTCCTAATACCCCTCCCCCCTCGACGTACACATTGCACAAGCAGCAGCACATGCAAACACAGATCACACGCACATACACAGGGAAGTTTACCTGTGCACACATAAGGACATTCTATAATTGAACTAAATGTGACATTTTCATTATATATATAATATATTTATATATATATAGTTCTTATATACAACCTGGTGTGAAAGCGAAGTTTCAGTTATTTGAAAACACACAGATATCCACATAACATATCCATACAACATATTCATTGATCTAAGTAACAAATATTAAGACATAAATAGATCTAGCTATTACTAACATTAAGGAGTAGGGTGGGACAGCTACTGGGCCAGCCCTCTTGTATCTCGGTCTGTGGGGAGGGTTGAGCGGGGCGAGTGGCAGAGAAGTGTTATGTAGCTAAGTCTACAGCCGAATCATTAAACGAGATTAAATACCTGGTTCATGTACACATACTCTTTTCTAGGCATGATACACAATGCTGTACAGCGCTCTTACATTCTTGCTGCTTCCAGCCAGTCGGCTGTTCCGTTACATACATGCTTATGAGAGATGTATAAAATCATCAACAAAAGGCGATCAGTCAGACTGTCAACAAAGTTGGTACATGGATACACTTTCAACAAATCGCTTATAATTTAAACTAAATCTGTTTAACATGCGAGATCAAATCATGGAATTGTCTTCTCCGTGGGAAGGTTGAATTTTTTTCCAGCACGTGCCATCTGCGGCCAATGCGAGTAACCCGTACTCTGACCAGACCCCAGCCAATCAAATGGATACTTAGCTGTATCGGAGAGCTCTCTTTCTACTAACTATAGGTACACAGCCAACTACCCAGACTGCATTTTGACGTAGTAACGCAAAATGCCATTTTGCCAGTATATCAGCGTGATTACTGAAATGGGAGCCATTTTCAAGGAAAAACATAACGGACAGGCGATCAGTCTTGATTAAGAAATGACAAAACCAGTTCCCTATCAGTACTGGAGGCATGCAACACAGTCAGGGTCGGATCAAGTTTCACTGGACCCGGCACAAACCACCTTTACCCATCACGGCCATAGAAAGTGTTGCCAGGCAACCATTTCCAGAGCTAAGGATCGGGTTACCATTCTAGGCGCCCTCTTAAGAGTTGCCATGGCAACCAGACTGAGATAGGCTCCATCTTCCTGGACTGGACTGCGATCAGTTCTTGGCATTCTAGGCTTTCTTTGTGTTCCAGCAAAATATCAGCGTCCATTCCCCCCCCCCCCTCTCTGCAATGGCAACACACCTCAAACACGTGTAACTGGTTCTGGTTGTGTAACCGGTTTGGGAGCAGTGAAACCATCAATTCTTTAGCATCTGGCTTCTGCCAGGGCTGACTGTGGCCGTATGCAGGCTGGTTCCTTTAAAGTGGCCGGATTCCAGGAAATGGTCCATTTGGCTCCTAGCGGCTCACCTGGTTGCATAGTATGCAGGCGCAGTCTTCTTCCATTTGCTGCACAAGATTCCAATAACCTTCCAGGTGTTGGCAGCTCTTGGGGTCTAGGTTGGCGGGTCCCTGAGTTTCAAATTGTTGCCGCGGATTAATCTAATTATACAGTAGTTTGCTTCACACAGCATCGCAATTGTCTTTCTTTTGTAGATTTCAAAATAAATAATTGCACTCATAAATAGAAATTGTCCATTGCACAGTTATGGATGGAAGTGATGGCGGCAAACAATCTGCAAAGATACAAAAAGAACAAGAATAAGCACAAATAACTCAAACTGTTCAGAGATGCTAGAATTCCCTTTTCACTACGGAACACATTTGGTTAAATTTTAATAACGGGATGCCCACAGCGGTCACATCACAGCAAGCTTCCCAAGTGAATCCCAAATAACAAACTAGTATCAATTCATTATTTCTGGAGCAGACAGGAAGCCAAAGGTGACCCCGGATGATCCCTGCCATTGGATAATTTATGTGATTGATGTTAAG
Source organism: Paralvinella palmiformis (assembly GCA_025642065.1). Taxonomy (NCBI): domain Eukaryota; kingdom Metazoa; phylum Annelida; class Polychaeta; order Terebellida; family Alvinellidae; genus Paralvinella; species Paralvinella palmiformis. The sequence continues at coordinate 155,591 of JAODUP010001074.1, forward strand.
CAGACGCGGGCGTAAAGGAGAATCTGCCAAGGTTCGATAAACACAACCGGAACCAACGAAACGCGCAATCCACAATCTGGATTAGATGCCGAGGGGAGGGGGAGAGGTCAACGAACTGACACGCGAAGAACGCCGTAATCCATAGAGCACAGACCGGGTAGCGGACGGACGGACGCGAGACAAAGGAAATCGGGAGTGGTCCTGGATCAGGCCAGCTGAGCCACGTCAATCAGGGACGGGTACGGTCGCCACGGCAACGGATAACCTTTGCTCGCGAAGGTCAGACGCGCATGCACGAGACGGCCGTAAGCGCGACCTTCGATGCATGCTGGCTACAGATAACTAGCCAAGCAAAAAGTAGCGTTTCTTTCTTTGGTGGCTCGGGTTTTTCAATAAACGTCGCTTGGTTATTTTTTTTCTTTCTTCTCACTCGGGGCTCTTTTTGCGAACAGAAAACGACGGCAAGCACCAATCTGCTGCACGCAATTTCTGACTTGCGCCGAAATTCGGCTGCATCGAGACGTTGCTGTTAATTGCTTGTTACCGTTTGGAAATGGCGATAAGCGAAGGATATTCGTACTCCAGCAAACGACGGGCCGGAGAAAGTCATGCCCTAGACGTGCAATATAAATAATGGCCGCTTTAATCAGAATCAAAATAATCAGCAATTGGTGTGACCCAGTTGCTCGAACAATGGTTGCCACGCAGCGGTCGCGCTGTTATCAGTCCGCGCAAGGCCTCGCCAGTTCGCCTAGACACAAAAGCCAGGGCGATACACGGCAGCCAGTGCTAGCTACTGATAATCTCTTTCAAACACGGGCCAGCTCGGCGTAAACAAACGAATCACACTACAGCAAAATCGGAAAGATTCAGCGTGTTCGATGGAAGAGCGACGAAAATATTTATTTCCAATTCGAATCGACCTCGCTCAAGCTAATTTCGATGCAACGACCCGAATACTACCAGAAGGAATCCAGGCTGGCCAACAACAGCGCCGTACCGGCCGAACCATTAACTTCAGCACGCGTTCACGCCACTATATTTCGCCACTAATTAGAATATATAGACTGCTCACAGCGAGGCAGCTCCCTTTGTTTACATCGTACGGCTAGCCTGGAATATATCACGGCCGATTTATGGCCGCTGCATCTCTCCACGCGATGTAAGAAGAGGTCGAACATCCAACGACAACCCAAACGTTAACGAGACCGGCTGAAACAGAACGGGGCCCTTCCCTCCTATATAATGGCTTAAAGGCGTCCGGAATTTTAAAAAATATTTCATTTTAGTGGACACTGAAGCCCAGCGGGTCTCCACAGCGCACTGCACGACCCAAGTACCCAACCAACTAAAGCCGACCTATCCAAGCTCACGCAAGTACTACAACAGATGGTCGAAACGGCCGTTACAACGCACCAACGCCGCCACCCCCTTCGCCATCTATGTTAACGGCTGGCAATATTCAAAACTAAAAGCCGTTACACATGCCCAGCGGACATGGTACCGTTCATACACTGTGTCAGGTTTCCGATTTTACCAAATATAGACGCGGCCCAGTTCGTTCACTGGTCGCACTTTGTATTGTCAACACATCGATTTCTATCGAGAACGGTTTCGCCGATTCTGGCTCGGAGCAAATATCCAACCGCAGACGTGTTTGGCCAAAAATATGGGAGGGGGGGGGGAACTTGGTCTATATGACATGACCGATTTCAAGCAGGTGCTAAATGATGGAACACCAGAGACCTAACAGCATCTCTTCTAGACTACAAAACGGGGATCAGATATTTAATTTGGAAAAACGGTTATTCCCATTGAATTGTATATTATGTAGATCTTGCGGCTGCAGTGATCAGAGTCTAGGATCAAAGCATGCCTCACCAGATCAGAAGATTCCCGGACATTTCAAAATGTGCAAGACGTTCCTGGAACAGCCGGGACCTGACTGTTGTCTAATTTGACAGATGAGCAAACAGCAATGTTTATAATGCGGATGCCTAATGTAGTTAGGCCCAGAAGGCTGCAACCATAATCTGTAGAGACTAACTAGACCCCCCAGCCAGTGTGCTCACAGTATCAAAAGGTGCTGGTTGTACCAGTGGGAAGATGGGGCCATGGTCAGACAGACTAGGCAGATTAAAGGGAGCAAACAGCTGCAGACGAGAAGGAAGCATAAGGCATGTGAATAGCAATGTTTAGATCCAGATCTAAGAGACTGATAACAGCTGGAATTGGTAATGATCAAGTGGGCATCAAAGTCAATAGCAGCAGAATTTTGTGGGAGTTTAAATGATTCAGCACGTGTCTGGATGACCTCTTCAGTCAACTAATGACGTACACAAGTCTTCCTCTCTCCAGTAACTATTAGAAAGACCATTACAATAAGCCCATGGAATTGGTCAGACCAAGCAACCACAGGGACTGTTACACCTGCGTCAAGGAACAAAATTATTTTCCATTGCTGCGCTAAAGACCGGGCTCATTTCATATGCAAATGCATGCATGACAAATTGGTACCGAGACCACATATCTTGTCCTTCCCAGTGGAGATGTCCTTTTGACCTGATGACAGACCGACTGGCTTCCTTTCCGTTGCCCCAGTAACAAGAGCCAAATTCATTAACAGAATGAAGCCACCCCGCTCCTCGGCCAGAAGAACAGGTGCAGAATCGGCTTGTATTCAAATAGCAACCGTTATGCTGCCGGAAAGAAATATCAAATTTTTGAATGTAGCCAATACCAGTAGATCTAGTGTCATGGTTCTGTGTTTCACGATGACAGCAGAACGCCCCAGCGTACAGCCATACAATTAATAGTGGATACCGCCCGGACTAAGGTTAGAATAGAAACAATTAGTAATGGGGAACAAGTTTGCAAGGACATGCCGTAAATCAACGATTTCATCAGAATGATGCACTGCTAGAAAGCCTACCTTCTTTAATTAAGAATTATCCGCCTCTTTGCTGTTCGGGTTCGCTTCTTTTGTGGGAAGTACTCTGCAAGTGAAGAAAATGAGACATTAGCCACAGATACGCGTTCGAGTCCGCTCTGACAATTACAGCGGCAACGGTTCAAGACGACTAGTAGACCTTTATAGACAAGTTATCCGAGCAGTGGGTTCCTAAAACCAACACACAAACACACTACGTGGCAACCTTGATGACTAATGGTGCAATATATCTATCAGTTGCCTTGAATAGAACCGGGGCCGTATCTTACAATAACCTGGACATTTTTAAACGCGTAGTTATTGTGCTGTTTACTACAACTCTTACTATAAGATCGGGCCCAAAGTACTAGCTGAAAGGATTTCCCCAGGGACGCCCAATGGTGTTTTTTCTCCTCTCTACTATCCAAACTTTTTCTGTGCTCGTTTTGGAAAGCGAAGCGCCAACTAGCTAGGCCGTGTCACCAAAAGAGACGGCCCCTTCTTCATCCAGGGCATTCATATCGGTAACGTACACCGGCGCCATCGCCAAAACACTCCTCAAGTGTGCGCAGACTCGATAAACTTAGACAACGTACATGGAAGCCAATTCATCACGGAGGGAAAAAAGTAGTAGTTTTGTTTTCGGAAGAAAAAAACATGTACCGACAGCCTGATCAACTGTCTGGACCAGGGACCGGCGTTTCGATTTCATGGATGATTTTGTTTTACGCCGAGTTCCACAAAGTTGGACGTGGACCAATTTGGAACGGGCACACCGTTTTGTGGTTTATTTAAAACGTCAGTTGGTGCTGCACATGTCGTTTTACTTGAATGTTGTAACATTTGTTATCACACAGCACAGCGCCTATGCTTATCTCCGATCTGCGCGTCATCATAGGATGTCTTCCTACGCCAGAGCGTCGCGCTTGGGTACGTCTACTCTAGACTATAGGCAGACTACACAACGGTGCGAGCCCAATACTCGACAGCGAGCTCTTTTTGCCACTACAGCTACCAACCACCGCCGAAAACACGTATAAAAAAACCCAACTCGGTTAACGTACTACAAAATCACGCAAAGTAAATTACGCACAACTACTTACGTAGAAACCACAAGAGGCGCCGCACGCTCGCTATAAACGAGTCCAGCCCACATCCAGGCCCGCCTATGATTATGTCTAGCAGCTACGCAGACTAGTCTACTACAACTACTACTATTGGCTTTGGTTCATGCGGACGGAGAAGGGGACAGACAACGATTTAAAGAGCTGACTACTTACCACTGATTGTCGACTGTTTCCTCTTCCTGGAAGAGGACGGAGAACACGGAGGTGATGACTGGAATGGTGATGACGGTGAGGAGCCGATGAGCTGCGACGACGATGATGATTCGGCGGCAGTATTCGGCGTGGGCGATTCGCACTGAGATCGAACCAAATCCGAGTTATCCTCGTTGACCAATATCGGCGTGAATTGTCCACCGACGGCCGCCAAGTCTTCGACGGCCGACGTACACTTAATCGAGTTGGTGTTCACCTCGCCGAGGGGCTTGCCCTGTACTGGCGAGCCGGTGCGGGCGCTCTGCAAGCCCAGGTGGGTGCATCGTCCGCTTCGCTTTTTCCTGTTGCAGGCCCACTCGAGTGACGGGGCGCAGTAGGCGCTCGGTACGTCTTCGGGGCCGATCTTTTGCCACCGGGTACTGTCTATCAGGTCGCGTTTCGGGTCGATTCCCCATCGGTCCTGGAATTGACGATCGAAGTAGCTATTCCAGGCATCCAGGTCTCGCTTGTTCTGTTCGTGGTCGGGCTCACCGAGTACATCGGACAAACTGCGACGGGCTGACATCTTTACGTAGGCGTTTTCCGTCATCATGTTCTAGAAATCAATGAAAGGGACACTTTGGTTAGAAATGCGGTGCCGACGGAAGCGAATGAACGACGAGAGTTCACCAGCTACGATAAATATCCCACTGCGCAGTAAGCGTATTCCATGCAGCAAGTTACCAGAGAAGCGAGAACCAAACTGATCAAACACCTCGTCTTCGGCTCTCCGCGAGTCTGGCTCAATGCCAATTAGACTCGGGCTTTTATACGGCTAGGCCCGCACCGGCTAATACGTAGTAACCAATCAGATGCGGGCGTAGCTGAAATGTGGGCGGACCTGGCGAGTTGCCGACCGCAGGCTACGGCGCGCGAAACGGCAGACGACTTTCGGGCGGTGGTGTGCCCGCCAAAGCGACCCCATGTAGCCGCCAAACAAAATAGTGGATGGCGTGGCTATATATACTATCTGACATCATGAGCTTCTGGTGGTATTTACCACCGAGCTCACACTCGTGGAGGCCTTAATTTAATAACACGCTCCTGTCTAACACAGTTTGAAATATGACATCAGCCATGTTTTATTATCTCTCTCTCTCTCTCTCTCTCTCTGTGTGTGTGTGAGTTAGTGAAAACAAATAATGTGTATTATATTAGTTTCGCATAAATTTTAGATTTCAACGCTTCGTATTAAATTTTGCGGAAATTTCCATTCCTAATTGTGTTGATGGTTGACTTTTCGGATGAATTCTCCTGCGTTTGGTCGTTTAGCACTAATTAGCAGGTTTGTTACAGCAATCTCAACTTTGAGGTGTACTGTCTGGCTTGGCTGTATCCCTCCACAAGTGAGTAATATCTCAAACAGATACCCACTTAGTAGGTAGCTAGATAAAACCGCTTCATCGGGACACTGAGCCAATGTGTGAGGCCACGAAACACAGCTTCGAAAGGAGCGTATCCAATAACGCGCGCGCGCGTGCACACACACTGTAATTCAGTAAATTGAAACCCTTGGCCAATATCTTCCTCACCATCATGCATCGCTGACTCTGGCCCATCCCCGTCCCAGCGCGGGCGACATCCAATCACACCCACTGGTTGGTCACTAAGTAATGCATTTGTTGACCGAGGAAATATTCGCTCATATTTGCCAGCTTATTACTAACTACGTCAGAATTCTCCTCCACCCCACCCAATCGTTTTATGTGTATAGATAAGTCAGGCAGTGCTTGCATCAGTTGCCTGGCCAGTTGGTTGAGGCTGAACTCAGAAAACAGGTGTCAGCTGCGCTGTCCCACCGACAAAACTCTAAATTCATTTTTCGCCGCTTGGGGGCAGCACTGCGCAATTGCAGCACCACAGGAACAAATTCGAGGTGGCCTTTTTGCTTGGCGGCTTGCTCCGTGTTCTCACATTTACAAACATCGAAATATAACAGCCGCATCGAGATAACCTTAGGTACAACAGGGCTGAGAATGAATAGTGTGGCTCGTTTTGGCTTGGCGATTAAAGTTGGTGAGCTTTTTTAACGTGCCCAACACCGATCTAGTTGGCCATAAATGAGTGCTTGGTTGGATGGATTTTTCTGTGAATCGTCTCCTCCCGATGAGTGGTACATACTCCCTGGTGAGTGAGTGAGTACGCGAATGAGTGTTTATAAACTCAACCTCAACAAGCCGGTGATCTGATGCCCGTGCCTGATTGCGCCAATCCAAACAGGTTAAAGCCCACAAAGGAGTTTAGCACACAAAGCCCTGGCTCAGGCTTTCAGCGTGAAAAGGCATTCGGTAAAATGATGATGATAAATCTATAACATAATAAGCATATAAAATGAAACGGTTGTTTTCCTACTTAATGCATATGGTATAATAAACAATGGGAGTTTTCCCTCGAGCCTACTCCAATAAATTGTCTTTCGTCATTAATCAGCTAGCATGTTCCATTCGAACAACTCGTTTGCCTATGGAGCATGCCCTCGACCCGTATGTCCTAGATGTAAACAGCGCCCAGGCTGAATAAATCACCTACACATTCATACATATGCGATTTCCTCTTAATGGAATGAACGCGACCCACCCCAAAACTGGCCGGTTACGGGTTCGAATCCGCCAACTACTTTACTTGCTAACCATTCACGTCCCGAACAAGAAATGGATGCGCGGCCTGAAGCGAGGAATTATTCCGAGTTAACCGTAGCATGATGTCAAGTCCTTAGAATAGCTATGCCATTTAGAACAGTACATATTGCCAACATAACCGATTCCCGTGTTACCCGTCTCTCTGAGTTTATCTCATCTGATCATCTAATTATTCTAGGAAGTCGACCTTAGGCCATACATCCCAGGTGAGACCAACGCCGAGCTTACACGAAACACTCACTCACTCACTTACTCACTAAGTACAGATCGGCTGATAGGGGCGGGGGGAGGGTGTGTTTGGGTTACAAACTTGTGACGGTTTTCACACGCTCGCCGTATGAAGGAGCTACATTTTGCCATAATTAATTGACAGGCTATTTCGTTGCCTCGCCATCCGAAATCAGTGGAGGCTAACAACAAAAGCCGTGCAAGCTTCGACAGCAACAGTGCGCGCGCGCGCGCGCGAGCGTGCGGATGTTTCTATCTGACGCCGCGGCTTAACACGTTTCGGAATCGACATGCATGTGCATTGGCGTTTCGTGAAGCGAAATAATGCACACAGCCGGCGCCAACGTACCTTGCAAGGAATTGGACAAGCGGCGATGAGCTGGCCCCCCAAAACCTAAACCGACTGCAAGTTATCCAACCAAAAGAAAGAAGATTGCAGCAATCGGATCAAAATAAACAAGGGTTCCCCTACCTCGAGTTTGATTTCGACGCGTTTATTCCGCCTTATCGGCATAACAGTGTCCGAACTCTTCCGTGGTTTGTCCAGCTGCGTCGATGACCTACCAGCAGCGCTGTTACCTCAGTCGTGGTGTGCCTAAAGTCCCGACACTGTCCCGGTTTGAGTCGCTCTCTCTCTCTCTCTCTCTCGCAGTCTCTCCCGTTTTCTTGCGGTCGGCGGATTGTTTGCGGTTATGCGTTTGTCGTCTGGTAAACAATAAACCTGTCAGTGCGCCTTTCGCGAAACAGCGTGCAACGACGTTCGATTTTGGCGCGAAGTGGAATCTGATCTGGACCGATGCCAGCGAAATTTTCGCAAATTCTCGCCGAGTCGAGCTTCGGCCGTGGTCTTATACGGATCTCGAAATCGGCCTAGTCTTCGTTGTCGAAATTGTTGGCCTGCTTCCCGACGTTCTCGGATGAACCAAACCGGTGGTTGATTGATAACGCCTTCGGGTATCTGGTCGGATTCAAAATGGTTTCAGTTGGTCGAAGTATGATGCCACTGAGCGACTGGTCGATTGTAAACGTTCCATTCCCACCCGATCTCCTTTATAAGACAGACAGTCGGTAACGGACGACCTTGGTAACGGAAGCTATTGTTTAGCCCGGCAGATAGCATCGTCGTCATCTCGATTGAGGCGCGCTGATCTGTTTGAACACGCTCCGCTCCGACCGTCCTTTGACGTCGCCCCGTTCGTTAATCGGCTGGTTGCAGCTGATGGCATTTCGCGGTGTTTGGTTTCCGAAGCGTTGCGCGTTTCCGAGTACGGACACACAAAGGCGGGGGCTCGATATACGCAAACAGCGACTGCGGGCCCCCGTTACGCCGGGCTATCTCGACGTGGCTGGACTTGTCCCGGCGGCGGTCGAAACGTTCGAAAAGCGCGCTCGCCCACCGACACGAAGGACTTAAACCTCTCAGTGTGTGTGTGTGTGTGGAAGTCGATACTCTCTGTGTGGGTGTGTGTGTGTGTGCCTAGAAGTGGAGTTTTGATTTACGGCGGGCACACTAAAATAGGTTAGTTTGGTATTCATCCACGATAGGTCGGGGGCTCGGTGTTGTTGTTGGGATTCCGTATATGGTCGGCGACAAGCTCGAACCCGATGGCGGACGACCGATAGATTTTGGCGGCTTCTGTTTACGGCTGACATCATGTTTTATTTACAACGGTGTGTCGAACCTATGAAGACTTGCACACAATCACCCCTCTCTCTCTCTCTCTCTCTCTCTCTCTGTGTGTGTGTATGTGTGTAGCCAGGCCTCGGTTTCGCCTCCGTTCAATGATCTGCGGTCGGTGTGATATGATGATATGGAGTCTGTGGATCTTTGCCGCGAAAGGTTTGGATAATTAGGCGCCGTGAAAGACTGAGTTAGGTACTTGGTTAGGTAATAGTTAACAGGACAATACTGGGTAACAATTAATTATTGTTTTACGGTAAAATTGATACGCCATACGAATGAGTGAGTAGGTGAGTGAGTGCACACGTACAAACACACACACACACACACACATCGTTGGTATAGTGTTGGGATTAAGGGGACGCAACAAACCCGCGGCCTAGGACAGCTGTCCTGGATTGCATTACCCAAAGGAGGGGGGGGGGTGGATTGGGATTGGGATTCTGCAACATTACCAGCTGCGCTAAACAGTTGAGAGAGAGAGAGAGAGCTTGCATGTTAATTACTTTTTTTTCGTTGAAATTGTACGCTGATTGATTGATTGATTGATGAGTTAGTGAGTACATCAGAAAGCACAGGAATGAGGGATAACTTCATGTATGTATGTGTGCGTA
>JAODUP010001074.1:172500-180000 GCA_025642065.1 Paralvinella palmiformis
AACACGCTTATATTCTAACTCGCAGCCCTCGTTAGTGTCCCATTGTTGACGAACTTCGGCGACAAGAAGAACACAGATAACGTTTAATTACTCGGATTATATTCGATATCTCGCTAATTGTTGTCGTCGGGCGGAGTAGTGTTTTCTTGGCGAGATATCTTCCACGAGAGTGAGTGAGAGAGAGAGAGAGAGAGAGACGCGTCGACGACGACCGAATCGATTGCGCCTTTTTTTTTCCGGGGAGGAAGACCTGCCCGAACGAGACCGGCTAAAGTTGGCGCTCTTAATGGCGGCGGGCGGTGTTTAGCTCGACCGTCGAAACGGAGTTACTATCTACCGACATTTGGACGGCGGCTAAACCGGGCGTTGGTTCGGTGTCGTTCGCGGGATGAAGCGGTGTCGATTAAATCGCGCACGGGCACACGCGAGCGAGCAACGGCACCTAGACGCATGCGCACAGCGGCAGGTCCGCCCGTCTGCTATTTACACCTAAAGCTATATATTCTCGGTAGGAGGTACCGTAAACGGTTTTTCGACGGTACCAGGAAATCTGGCCAATTATATTCACATTATTATTATAAACATTATCTGACATTAATTATAAAAAATAATCTCGTGCATAATAATAATTAGCCGTAGTTTTAACTCCCCCATTTAGCTGTAATATATATATATATACCTGGATGCTCGTAAAGTAATGATTATTAATTTCCCACAATAGCAACGCGTATTGTGTTTTAATATTATATAAGTAGACGTGTGTAATTGACCGGCCGCTTGTAGTTGTGGTCATTAAATAACCGTGTCGTTGATAATTAGTGCACCATTATGTGCTTCCATATGTAACTCAGTTTTGAGAGAGACGGTGTGTGTGTGTGTGTGTGTGTGTGTGTGTGTGTGTGAGCAGTATAGAATAGGTCACTAACACAGAGAATCTCTAAACTATATGGATGATTCATTAGGAAACTGATTATTTTGTAATGATTCGGCCTATAGCCAGACCTTTTATTAATTAACTGTTCAAATATCGACATGTGCATACACGTGTGTGTGTGTGCGTGTGCGTGTGCGTGTGCGTGAAAAATGATATCAGTATTTTTGAAGCTTGTTAATCCGTAAAGAGTGTTATAGTGATCTTTGTTAATGTGTCGGTAAGCGGAAATTAGTCTGAAATTTGATCTAAAATACGCTGATCTCCAACAGACTGTCTTATCTTTTACAGACGCATCTTTTGTATCGTCAAAGTTTCCCAAAATATGTTAAAATTGGTTTATTTCGCTTAGTTGATGCTTAGATATACCGTATTATAGAATTATAAAGGGAAGCAGATTAATATTAATATCAGTAATTGTTTTTTAGAAGCCTTTGTGATCATACATTACACGTGTCACAGCAAGAAAAGTCGCCACTCTGGATTCAGTCCCCTGAAGAAACGTCCAGAGTTTGAATTCACGGTTCGAGATTCTCTGTGCCTGTGCCTTATTATACACAGCTAAAAAAAAAAACACACACACACACACACACACACACACACACACACACACACACACACACACACACACCAAATAGATCATTATTTCTAATGACTTGAAGAATCGATACCGCTTACGCGCGCGTAGGCGTGTATACTTGCGCGTATGCGTGCGTTTTTCAATATGTAGTTTAGCATCGTGCGTGGAAGTGAACTATAGAGCCATTCCCTGTGTAATTGCACAGGGAATAACAAAATCATGACTAACTTATCTGGACGATTCATCCGGAAACCGCAACATCCAAGACATGTAATATTGATGTCTCATCTCTATAACTCCATCGATATACGTGTACCTGTGGGCGAGGCTATGTAATTATAGCTGGTGTATTTTTAATGGTAATTACTGCTAACCATATTATGGTACAGTAGAGTAGTGTGTTGATGTCTGTGAACACCTGTCTTCGTCAATCTGTCAACATCTTCGTAGGCGTTATATACAGACTCGATCTATACCTGTTTTGGGGATGTCTAAGTCTTCATTTGGCTGATGTTATATACCCGTGAAATGGAATTTCTCATTAACCTCTACAACTTTATAGTAAACGAAGATAAACTCTTTCGATCGCGTGTTTTATGTCCGTGTTTATCATCTTCGGCATTAAAAGCCGTTAAAATGGAAGTATAGGTCCTTCCACTTCAGCGATCGATCCTGATCTGTGTGTGATACCATTAAGATTTGAAGTCCCGGATTCTGGTCGACGAAACGTACTTGGATCAAAATTTGTAGCAATAAATTCTCTAAATTATCCATCTTTCAACACGGAGGATATTAAATTTGGGTGGGGGGGGGGGCGTTTGTTGGAATTACTTATTCTCGGGCTGTTAATTAAAACATTATCTCTCAAAAAGTGCTTCTCTGATTACGACATTTTGAGCTACTAAATATCAAAAGTAATAAAAAGAGCTCACCACTGTTTATTACCAGATGGCAAACAATATATATATATATATATATATATATATATGCATGTATTTTACATATTTATTTATGCGCAGATTTTCACATAAAATATACGTTTAGATAGTCGATCGCCCTAGACCCCACAGGGCCCAACAATTGAGCCAAGAATGTGTGTGTGCGCGTGTGCCCCGCAGTGGCTGAGCGGGCGTCTCCGTATGTGAACTAATTTTCGTCCGGTTTTAATAACAACAAATATGTAGACGTCTGGTAATAAATTGCCAACTTGGCATTTCTCCAAACAATTGTTTGTTGTACTCGATGTCTCATCTCTATTGTTTTAATACCAGCTCACTGTCATCATAGCGCAGGCTGATGATGAAGATGATGAAGATGATAATGAAGTTGATGATGATGGTGATATGATATATATATATATATATATATATATATATGAGAGTGTTTTCAATATGTTTCAAGCAGGGGTACTTGGTTTCGGGTACCTTCAAGTGTCAGAGTACTGGTATTATGTCCTACTTAAGGTACTCGTATAGAATACGTTTGTGGTCTGTTTAATTATGTATCTTTCTTTATGTAGTACTTGTAGCTTTGTGTAACAGCAATATGTGTCATGTAATATTTCATCGAACAAAAAAAACAACTTCGGCGGTGATCATCTAGCTCTCTGGGGCGTCCCCCCCCGGATGGCAGCCACACATCCCAAGTGTGACCGCAGTACCAAGGTTAAAGGTCCTCGAGCAATTACTTAGTCACTCACTAATTGGCGTACCTGAGCGGATACGCCCAGCCCCCCCCCCAGTCCATTGTCCGTACCCGGAATGGAGTTGTCCCGTATACACAAGACTGGCTAGCGTTACATATATTGTCCAAACCTATTGGACAGTGAGTCGTGTATCGTTGATCGCCGATTGTCGGTCAGCTGTGTAAAACTGTGACAAACCTGCCCCCAGCTGTAATAATCGGGTCTGTCCCGTCACAAACTATAGCTCACACCGTATATTCAACTACGTACTCGTACGGAACAAATCGATACATCCCAATTATCGACCTCCGATTACTTCTGAAATAAACATTTAAGTGTAGAAACTTTAGAAGATTGTAGCCGTACACCTTCCGCGTCGTCCAATCGAATCCAATAAATCTGGGTCAGGTCACGCCGGTCGCCGTTCGACGGAAGGCAATATCAACTGAAAGCTCTTATGTATATATTGAGAAAAGGAAATGATCCGCGGAACTGTTTCCTTTGCGCGGATTGTAAAGGGACGTCACAGGCTTCTGCCCAGGTTTGCACTCGGAACTGTCCCCCTTTCACCTTTACATTAAGTATTAATTATGTCAAAAGGTATGGAAAGTTACAGAGCTGGAGATATTAATCATGGCCTAGATAAATATAAAGCCATAAAGGTGTGGGTGGGTGCATTAGACTGTGTGTGTGTGTGGGGGGGGGGGTATCCTGAGTCACCATGACCCGGATTTATTGTATCCTATTGATACATTGGGATCATAAGCAGATGATACGATCTGATACGCCGAATAATAATAATAATAATAATCGATAAGCTGATAATATCAGCTGATAGATCCGATATGATTTTAATCAGCATCGGATGTCAGCGGCGAAGATTAATATATAACTGTACTCGATTAGGAGTACAAATAATTGAGTGAACACGAACAGTGGTACGGTGGTACGGTGGTACATTGGTACACGTACTGAGGTAGATATTTGGAAATGTTAAAACATATTTCATTTAGATACGACGTTGTTATCAACAAAAGGTATAATTAATAACCATTGGCATAATTGTGATCAACAACATATATTCTCTCAAACATATATGTGAATCGACAGTCATATATATCGTCATGTACACACACACACACACACACACACACACACACACACACACACACACACACACACACACACACACACACACACACACCATACAAACACACACACACACTATATATATATATTGTTAAGATAATCCCCATACATCGTTGTAGCATTGACATATATTACACTTGTGTTTTTTATATATATATATATATATATATATATATATATATATATATACTTGTCATCGGAGTGATTATAAATACTCTTGAAATTAAGTACCAATAAATTAACTCACCAATGGCGTTACGATGATTTAGGAGTATAACATGAGTTAGATGTTTGTGGTTATTGTAGATAGACAAGTATACGTTAGTAATCGGTACGACATTTGTGGGGACGAGTACGAAGGGTTACTCAAGGCCTGGTTATCATTTGGTATTTGAGCTGTTTCTTCATCTATCTGGTTACCATTTGATATTTGTGCCGTTTCTTCATCTGTCAAGTTACCATTTGATATATGTTCCGTTTCTTCATCTGTCTGGTTATCATTTGATATTTGTGCCGTGTCTTCATCTGTCTGGTTACCATTTGATATATGTGTCGTTTATTCATCTGTCTGGTTACCATTTGATATTTGTGCCGTGTCTTCATCTGTCTGGTTGCCGTTTGGTATTTGTGCCGTTTCTTCATCTGTCTGGTTACCATTTGGTATTTGTGCCGTTTATTCATCTGTTAAGTTACCATTTGATATATGTGCCGTTTCTTCATTTATCTGGTTACCATTTGGGATTTGTGCCGTTTCTTCATCTATCTGGTTACCATTTGATATTTGTGCCGTTTATTCATCTGTTAAGTTACCATTTGATATATGTGCCGTTTCTTCATTTATCTGGTTACCATTTGGGATTTGTGCCGTTTCTTCATCTATCTGGTTACCATTTGATATTTGTGCCGTTTCTTCATCTGTCTAGTTACCATTTGATATTTGTGCCGTTTCTTCATCTGTCAAGTTACCATTTGATATACGTGCCGTTTCTTCATCTGTCAAGTTACCATTTGATATACGTGCCGTTTCTTCATCTGTCTGGTTGCCGTTTGGTATTTGTGCCGTTTCTTCATCTGTCTGGTTACCGTTTGATATTTGTGCCGTTTCTTCATCTGTCTAGTTACCATTTGATATTTGTGCCGTTTCTTCATCTGTCAAGTTACCATTTGATATACGTGCCGTTTCTTCATCTGTCAAGTTACCATTTGATATACGTGCCGTTTCTTCATCTGTCTGGTTGCCGTTTGGTATTTGTGCCGTTTCTTCATCTGTCTGGTTACCATTTGGTATTTGTGCCGTTTATTCATCTGTTAAGTTACCATTTGATATTTGTGCCGTTTCTTCATCTATCTGGTTACCGTTTGGTATTTGTGCCGTTTCTTCATCTATCTGGTTACCATTTGATATTTGTGCCGTATCTTCATCTGTCTGGTTACCATTTGATATTTGTGCCGTTTCTTCATCTGTCTGGTTACCATTTGATATTTGTGCCGTTTCTTCATCTATGTGACGTTCCGATGGCCCAGCTGTTAGAACACTGCACCACAAACATTGAGATTCCTGTGTTCAAATTCCTGTGTTTATGTGATTTGTGAGATGATATGACTGCCAGCATAATTAACCAAACTTCTACATTTATAGTGAGTGAGTGAGTGAGTAAATCAGTGAGTGAGTGACATTTACCCGAGGAGCGACCCCCCCCCCTCCCAGTATGGAAACATTCCGCAAACACGGATACGAGTAGGATTCGAGCCATGCCCTGCAGGTTTGCCATTCTGCAAACGCTGATGCGAGTCAGATTCGAACCCCCCCACCTGCATGTTTCTAGCGCAGTCCTCTAACCACTGCACAGTCGGAGCAGCTATTTATATCGACGACGTACACCTGTGATGATGCTAATCAAATCGATATACATGTACGCCTAGAATTCACGAGATGACATCACGTGACGGGGTGCGAGTTGCTTTCATCAAGTGCGAAGACCTATTGCCCTCGGTCTATATACGACGGCTACCTGCCATAATCGATTGGTTTTTATTAGATTTACGTTATCAGTGAGTCATCTTAATTGTCCATGAAAAAAATAGACCTTCCAAGTTGATTATCCGCGTTCCGGTTGATCGATTAACCGGAAATGGTTGCGCTGATTTCAGGTGCGTCGTCGAAATTTGTCCTTGGATCAAATTGAATCTGGCGTCGGAACGTTTGACAATCGGGATACATTAGTCACGACGACATACGAATAACCTCTCATTTGGATATTACACACTTCAAATAGCCTGGGTGCGCTTCCGTAGTCTAACGGTAGCGTGCTAGATCACAGATTACTACCATCCGTGTTCGAATCTCGGCGTTGGCATATCTGAAGGGTGTTTCATCTTTAACTTCGCTTTGCTACCTATGTAGGTCGCTCGGCCCATTTAGCCTACCATGAGCACAAAAGTGGCCGTAAAACATCGATCATCATCATCTTCTTCAAGTAGCTTGAACTGATATATGGTACACGACATGGAATATATAGACTGAATCCCTAGAAATTTAAACAGTAAACTGATTCAGTGACTAGCACGCGCACGCACCCACACACCACATATATATATATATATATATATATATATATATATTATAGTTAATCTGTATAATCAGGTAATATGTATATTATCTAAAATTTTCAGGTAATCTGTATTAAATCTCAGTATTAACTGAATATTTCAGGCAATATACATATTACCTGAGTATACAGATTAACTGTAACATATCTATACATACAATAACATGGACTTGAACACCAGATGTTATGAATCAATCCCAGAGAGATGATACGATCTGGCTGTCATGGTGATAATCGATATGTTATAATAATAAATTTAATAAGCAAGATGGATTAAAATCTTCGATAACACGAGTCGATATATATAGAGTGTTTCACTAGTAAACCATCCCGAGTCCGAATATGCCGGGATCGGGTAAGAGACACTGACAGATCATTGAAAGGAATTCCTTGGTGACCACTTTCCTTCTCAGATGATTCCAATAGCAACCGCTTGTACTGCCATTATTCCTACTTTGTCACTGATATACTGCAAGTTGCACCTAAATTGAGTGTTTTTAGTGGGTAGAGAAATCGAAAGTTCGTCCAGTATACATGGATCGCTTCC